>CM064575.1:63300712-63511717 GCA_032716605.1 Paralithodes platypus | reverse complement strand
TCACTCGCTACATACTCAATTATGTACTGAAAGTACCGAATACCTGCTTTTTGCACTCGCGTTGCACGGTTATTGCAAGAAAACTATCCATCATACAAGGATCGTTATGGTGTCATTCGAAAGCTCTGTTTATGCCCTTTCAGGGATAGGTACTTGTTTTACGTTCTGGGTCTTATTTAGGCATGAAAATGATCACGTAAACAGCCCTATTTTGGCTAAAAACACCCCGCTGTGCGGTACACATAAATAAACCGCATAGGCCGCTCGTAAGGTGTTAAAGAACTGCTCCAACATCATTAACTGCTTAATTTCATCAAATGTTGTGACCTTCTCAGATCGGAGCCAGTTCCCCATAGCATCGGACAAGTCCCGGGCGTGTTCCAAAAAGGTGCTATCTCTTCCCTTAGTTACACCCCGGAACTTCAAACGGTAAGTTTCTGGTTGCAGTTCGTAAGCCCTCAGGACAGCCTCCTTGAGATCCTCATACACAATACATGACTCCAAAGGTAACGCATCGTAGGCTTTAAGACCCTTGCCTATTAATCTAGAGGATACAAGTGCTGCCCATTTATTCTCTGGCCACTGGTGTTCCTGGCACTTCTTCTCAAAGCGTGCGAAAAATTCTGTTACACCACTCTCATCAAACACCGGAACCAGTTTCAATAAGTGCGAGAGAGACTGCTCATGAACACGGTTACCAGCCCCAAGTCGCTGTCCCGTTGTCTCTACTCGCGACTTCTCTACGTCCATGTCGGCACAGTACCTAGTCGACTCAGCTTGGATTTTTGCTTGACTGATAGTTTTTCTCTCTTCTATCCTGGCTAATTCTAATTGCTGCTGAAGCTCACATGCCCTTTGTTGCTGCTGAAGCTTAGCTAATTCGAGCTGAAGCAATAATTCTGGAGTTAACCCTTGAGGAGGTGAAGGTGCTACAATGTTTGAAATTACCGGTGGTCCCTCCAGGGGCAACCCACCCTGCCAGTCACCACCCAACTGCGGAAGCGTACCCGGGGTCGGCAAACTACTGGGAGTCGAGTGTAGGGGAAGCATGGCCGAAGGGCTCTGAGCACTCAACCCATCTCGCTCACCAGTCACCCTGCCCAGGACACACGTTATCAAGTTATCCTGGGTAATGCTGCTAGTAACCGCATGACCGATAGCTGTGGCCAGGCATTCAAGACCGTACCGATCCATACCCTCCAACCGCTCGGCAGTAACAGGCCATTGCAAAAATATCCTAGCATCCTCCTCACAGTTCACCTGATTAACCATATCATCATACTGCTGTTCCTCAGTTTCGACATTACGTACTGTGTCTCCATTCTCCTCTGATCCGGTATAAGACATGATGCTCACAAAAATTTCCCACCTCAATATTCAGAAAAGAAGTACCCCAAACTCTTATACCTCAATATACACACAAAAATTCTCGGAAATACTCAAGGGCTATACTATGTTGCGAAAAAAAAATATTCTTGCTGATCCCCGCAAAATATTCTCCAAAACAACAAATGTTCCCTGCTAATATATGTAGGTTCACCAAATCCTGGGTAAGGTCGCCATTTGTTACGACTGGGGTTCAAATATATCAGGGCTCTTATTCATTGGACTAGTAATGGCATAAATGTTACAACGGAAAGCGCTAGCTCCAACCTCTGATGTATATTCCCAGTGAACAAAGAACACAAATACTCTACAGAGTTCTATATGCAATAATAGGCTATCAAACTCTCAATAAATGTGAGTCTACTCTAGGCTTAATGTTATGTGAAAACAGCCTATTACTACCTATAACCGAAGGTGCTTGGTTATCGTATGCAAAGTAAGGTGGTAAGAGAAGTTACAGCTTACGTTACTTTAATCAATAAATGTCAGGCACTCCTGCATGAAAGAAAGTGCACTAAAGTCCTTCAACACTAACAAGGAATCTTCTTTAAATGTTAGATGCTATAAAGATGCTCGTATCGGAAATGGAACCCAAAAAGGCAGGCAGCGGAACAATGCTCGTGCAGGCTATGCACACAAAAAGGCAGACTATATAATGCCGTCGGAGCCAAGAATATCCTAAACACTATGTTACGATCCAGGTTCTCAAAGACACAGGGCTCTTCAACATTGGACTAGATAATGGTAAAATGCAACAACGGTAACACTAGATCCAACCCCTGCCTTAAACACTGGAAAACAAAACACCATTACCGCCCTGAGTCGTGCCTGGACAACGAGGTATCCTATGACTCGGTAACTGGTGCACACACACTAGGCTGACGCTCGATGAAACAGCCTATTCTCAAACAGTAAAAGATTACTCGATTAGGTTACACAAAGAAAAGATAGTTAACGTGATTAATTAACGTTACGGTAGATAACCAAATAACTGGCACCCCTGTATTAAAGAAAGTGCAATGCTAGTCCTGCAACATCAACTGGAAACTTCTGAAATAAGTCTGATGCTGGGAAGATCTTCGTAAAGAATCTTGAACAATTATAATGCAGAATACGGGTCACAATAAATACTAGGACATATAGTAATAATAGGCAGGCGAATAATAAAGATTGCGCAAAGGTAGTAATGCTCGACAACTAAAGAAATACTTCGTGACACAACGCAACAGCCTACTAGGGTTGTGCAACTCAACAACAACCTCGGCTCAAAAGTGCAGTGAATAATAATGCTGCATACATATAATAATGGGGGCTTATCTTTAATCATTGTCTGCTCAGTTAATAAAGTCTAGCTGGGGTATCAAGGCCGGGCAACAATGGGCGAGCATGCGGCTCATAGCCTAACGTTGTCCGAAGGTGGTATAATGACGATTACGTTATATGACAGGGATGCTCTCTTGATAAATCTAGGTCTCTAGTACCTAGTTCTATCCTGGCGATCCCTCAGAAGTCAACACAAAGAGGCAGCACTATGTTGTGAGGGATAGGCTATGGCCCTCTCACACCACAGCGCTGTGCTCGCAAAGTAAACCCACCCGAAGACAACTTAGGCTCCCACAGTACCTGTCGATGTCGTGCAGGGCTTAGCTAACATTGCACACATCGGAGATAACGACACAGTAACCTTACCCCTAGTCTAGCTTTAGATAACCCAGCAGAATCACTCAACACCTTGCCAGGGAGACATATACCGGTCTACAACCTTCCCGAGAGAGGACACATACGGAAAAGTCCGTCTTTCAAAAACCTCAATAAAGCCTAATACATGGAAATCTCTGAGAGCTTCGCGTACAATACGACTGGTCGACGGTGAACGTCTATGCTGAAAGCAGAAGCGATGTTGAGTTTAATAAAGATTAGAGAATGAGAAAGGAGAAGTCGAGAGAGAGAAATAGTATGCAAAGTGGCGAGTATGGGGGACAGAATTGCAAAGGATGTAGGCGATACGCGTGTCAGGCAAGCTCTGAGCTGGTAAAGAACACGAGGCCGCGATGGGAAGGGACTAGTTGACCACCCGGCCGCCAACGCCGCCAGCGCCCAAGCGAGCCGCGTCATAGCTCACCCCGCTGCCAGGTGTACTCCCTCACCCTCTCTCGCTCGCCTCCCACACAAGCAACATTTATATTACAGCGAATATAAAATATAAGGCGCGGTCACAGACCAAAACAAAGACCATTTCTAGACTGTCTGTGGCAACATGACACTAATTACATAAAGCAGATCATTCTAGGACAACTGTAGCCCATCCCCCCATCCTGGCGAGCGCTAGCGAGCTGCAATGCCCCACGCAACCATTCTGCTAACGCCGGGAGGCGTCACACCCCCCCCAAGATATGGGACACTCAACCATGAGCCCATATCTGAACAGGCAGAATGTCGCTAGAATCTGCCACTCCTAACCACTCTGCCACTCATGGAATGCAAGCTCAGTCTCCTCAAAAAAAATACAACATTTATATATAAAAAAATCTTATCACCCTTCCCAAATATAATACATTAATTCATAACATTGTGCTCCCAGAGCGAGCTTTAAGAAGCACAGCCTACTGAGGGAAAATCATCTGCCCTCAGTACTCAGCTACAATATTATCTTAAAATTAATTATCAAAAAGAAAGTTTTTATTTAATTTTTCATATTTTATTTTAATGTTGTTTTTGGCGGCTACTATAGATGTAGCCTAATTTTCTTCTAATCAAAGCCAACAACTCCTGCCCTGCGACCCTATGCTGATGCTACACACGCGAGCCAACAAGCACCAGCGCAAAATACACCGCGAGCCAAGACAGGAGGCTATACCAACATACTGTGGTAGCCTACCCCGGATCCTCCACCCGCGACAAACAGTCCGCAATCACATTCTCACAACCGGCAATATGGCGAATGTCTAAGTTGTACTCTTGCAACATGAGCGACCATCTGGTCAGCCTCATATTCCGGTTGTGGAATTGATTGAGGAATTTAAGCGGGTGGTGGTCGGTATACACTACCACGACTGGCCCATAGGCAGGAACATAGACCTCAAAGTGTCTGAGCGCTAACACGATTGCCAGCAGTTCCTTTTCAACAACCGAATAGTTTTTCTGTGCTGAATTAAATTTCTTTGAAAAGAAACTGACTGGATGCTCAAGACCTTCCTCGTCTGTCTGCAAAAGTACGGCACCAGCCCCTACTCCGCTGGCATCAGTCGCCAACTGAAATGGTCGTTCAAAGTCCGGGGCCCTGAGGATAGGGTGAGTGCATAAAAGGTGTTTAACTACTCGAAACGCCTGCTCACACTCAGGTGCCCAGCGGAACTTTTTATCTTTGGCTAGTAGATCTGTCAAAGGAGCTAACACAGTAGAATAGCCTCTTATAAAGCGGCGGTAATACCCAATCATGCCCAAAAATCTCATGATCTGCCGCTTGGTGGTCGGCCTGGGGAACAAGTCGATAGCCTGTATCTTCTGTTGGGGTGGGATCACCTGCCCTAACCCAACCACAAACCCCAGATACTGCACCGTGGCTTGCACAAAGTCACACTTGCCCAGATTAACCACCAAGCCTGCTTTACTAAGTTGACTAAATAAGGCTTCTATGTGCTCACAGTGACTTTGGAAATCGTTGTCATAAATGATCACGTTATCAAGGTAGACAGTACAGTTTGGGATGTCTGCTACGATGTCGTTCATTAAGCTCTGGAAAGTGGCTGGTGCATTTTTCAGACCATATGGCATCACGTTGCAACGGTAAGTACTGCCATCCACCACAAACCCGCACACCTCTTTAGCCCGCTCAGACAGTGGTACTTGCCAGTAGCCTTTGACGAGGTCTACCTTGGTCAAGTACCTTGCTTTCCCGATCTTATCCACACTGTCATCCACCCGGGGAAGAGGATATGCGTTGGTGGGGGTCAACCCGTTCAACCGCCTAAAGTCAATGCAGAACCGAACTTTTCCATCAGGTTTGGGCTGCAGAGTGACAGGAGAAGTCCACCGTACTGCCCCCTTCTCGATCAAGCCTCTCGCCAGCATATACTCCAGCTCATCCCTGAGCGCTGGGAGTTTAATGGGTGGCACCCGATAAGGTATCGACTTGAAGGGGGGGTGCTCTCCTACATCGACGTCATGCACCGCTTGAGTAGTGAGGCCTGGGTGCTCGGCAAATACAGTGGGGAATGAATCGAACTGGCGCTGCACTGCCACCTGCTGTTCCTCCGGCAGGTGCGCCAGAGCATCATGCGCACATTGGCTTGAATTCCCCGCCCAATGATCAGCCGAGACATGACAATCCCAGTTATCATCCACCTGATCATTGCTGCCCCCCTCTCCTTCTCCACCATGACCGCAGCAGGTCAACACAGGGACAGCTAGTGACTCAGGTGGGCGCCTCACATACTCCTTCAACAAATTAATGTGGCATAGTTGGTTACGCTTCTTCCGGTCTGGAGTGGCAACGAGGTAATCTAGATCGGAGATCTTTGACACCACCCGATAAGGCCCAGCGTACTTGGCAGCCAGAGGATGACCTGCCAAAGGCAACAGGACCAACACCTCTTGACCTACCTGAAACTCCCGGAGTTTCGCCTTAGTATCGTACCTGTCCTTCATACGGGCCTGCGAACTCACCAAATTACGCCCGGCCAGCTCCAGACTTCTAAGCATTCTCTCTCTGCTCTCGAGGACGTATCTCAACATAGAACATGGCTTAGCGGTACCCTCCCAAATCACCTTCACCATGTGGAGAGGGCCCCTCACCTGATGCCCGAAAACAAGCTCATTCGGACTGAAACCGAGACTCTCTCCAGGTACTTCTCTTGCCGCGAACAAAACATACGGCAGACCAAGGTCCCAATCCTTTCCGTTCTCTGCGCAATAACATCGAAGCATGCTTTTCAGCGTGGCGTGCCACCTCTCCAACACCCCTTGACTCTCCGGGTGATACGCAGAAGAGACGACAGTGCTGATGCCATGCTGAATCATAGTTTGTTTGAACAGATTAGAGGTAAAATTAGAACCTTGGTCCGATTGCACCTCTTGCGGGTAACCATACCGCGAGCAATACAAGAGCAGGTTCCGGACAACAGTTTTCGTTGTGCCATTTCTCATTGGATATGCATCAGGATAACGAGTGGCCACATCCATGATAGTTAATAGAAATTTATTACCGGCACTAGTAGGGGTTAGGGGTCCGACCATATCAATGATGACCTTACTGAAGGGCGGTCCACTGACAGGAATGGGGTGCAACGGGGCTCTCGGAATTGTTTGGTTAGGTTTTCCAACCCTCTGGCACGTATGACACCTTGCTATCCAGGTTACCACCTGCCCCTTCAACCCCGGCCACCAAAACAATTTTTCTAAAGCCGCCACCGTTTTTCTCACCCCTAGATGTCCTGCCAGTGATATGTCATGCGCCAACCTCAGTAGGCTATCCCTGCACTCCCGTGGCACCACCAACTGGTCCACTACTCCGGACCCCTCTTGCCAACTACGTTTAGGGTCTTGAAAACGCCTATAGAGGATGCCTTCTAAATACAAAAAATCTCCTGGCTGTGCATCACCGTCCTCGTCGAGCTCTACAGCTCCATTAGCACACGTTTGGAGCTCAGGGTCCTCTAGTTGCAACCGACGTATATCTGAGGGTGCTAAGAGATCTAACTGCTCCCGGAGCAATGCATGACCTTCCCCGATACTGGGCTGCTCCCTCTGTCTCTCTCGATGTACATAACGTTGCTGTCGTGGAGACTCGTCATGCCCAGCCTCGTCACTCTCGATGACAGGCCCAGGGGCTACTCCAGAATTAAGTAATGGTGCTAATACTGAATCACCCAGGAGAGCCGCCGAGTCAAAACTCTTAAAACCAACTCCAGCTTTAGCCTCCTCCTGTTGATCGTTCCTCCGCTGGTCTGAAGACGGAGGACTAGGCTGTGACACTTTAACACCTTAAGAGCGGCCTATGCGGTTTATTTATATGTACCGCCCAGCGGGGTGTTTTTAGCCAAAATAGGGCTGTTTACGTGATCATTTTCATGCCTAAATAAGACCCAGAACGTAAAACAAGTATCTATCCCTGAAAGGGCATAAACAGAGCTTTCGAATGACACCATAACGATCCTTTTATGATGGCTAGTTTTCTTGCAATAACCGTGCAACGCGAGTGCAAAAAGCATGTAATTAGCCACTTTCCCGATACAATTCCTTATATAGCGAGTGAGAGAGGGAGGAGGGAGCTGGGATTCGTGTCAGTATGTTCGCCGCGGTGGTCTGGAGCAGTCATACGCTCGCTACTCTCCTGCCACCACTTGTCTCTCTCTCTCAGCAACATTACGTGCTGAAATTGCCACTCGACCTATGTCGAGCGCCGCCACATAGTCCAGCTTTATTAAATACGACTTATGTGGTGAGCCGCTAATTAAGGGTTAACTGCCCGAGCTCGGGTGACAACACACGCCATGGGTTGTGTCTGGCACCGCTCGACCCACTCTTGCTCTTCCCTACTCACGTCGGCCGGCCTCTCGGCAACGACTAAGGGTAGAACCTCAGAAGCGGGCATTGCAAAGTCGTTGCCGAGAAGAAGGTCGACGCCCTCCACTGGCAGTTTCTCCACAATCCCGACATCCAATTCACGTGCCACCCCATCCACCTCCAACTCCAACCGCACCAGCGGGTATGACCGAGTTGCATTAATACCCTGCACCACCACCACCCGAGCCGCGTTTATAGGGTAGCCAGTCAAGTTTTTCATCAGAGTCTGGGAAGCACCTGTATCACGCAAGACCTCTACTCCATGCTTGCGCCCCGCCCACATCACGCAACCCCGCCCTCTATGGTCGCAAAAAAAATCCTGAGCAGGGTTCGAGCCTCCCAGGTGCTTCTCCATTGGCTGTGCCTCAGCCTCTGACGAACTGCCCCGGGCCAACTCAGATGACTTCGGAGACACACCAATGTTGCAGGCCAAAGACACAGCTGCTGTAGGTGGTTTGCTAGGACAGACTCTTGCAAAGTGCCCCTTTTTATGACAATGATAACACTCCAACTCCCCTTTGGGCTTCCCTTGGTACTGGGAAGGGCCCGGCCCCTTCTTAAATGGGACGGTGCTAGTCTTGTGGTCAGTCTTGGTATCATGGCTCTTGTACTTGTTTGCATAAGGTATACCACCAACTCGGGGGGGTGGGGCATCACGCACCTTGTTACCTGCCTCACTACGCTGGGCAGACCCGCACCCACGAATTAGTGATAGCCGGAGGTCAGCCATCTCAGCTGCCTCCTGTAGAGTTTTTGGTTGCTTTTCTTTAAGGTTTAACGTCAGGTCGCCGCCCGTGCATTTGAAAAACTGCTCTAAAAGCATCAACTGTTTAATGTCGTCAAACGTAGTAGCTTTCTCCGACCTCAGCCAATTCCTAAAAGCATCGGACAGCTCCCGGGCATGCTCCAAAAAGGTGCTCTCCCGACCCTTGGTAACATCCCGGAACTTCAACCTGTACGTCTCTGGTTGTAGTTCGTATGCTCTCAGGACAGCCTCCTTGAGTTCCTCATAGATAATACAAGACTCTATAGGCAATGCATCGTAGGCTTTAAGACCCTTGCCTATTAATCTAGAGGATACAAGTGCTGCCCATTTATTCTCTGGCCACTGGTGTTCCTGGCACTTCTTCTCAAAGCGTGTGAAAAACTCTGTTACACCACTCTCATCAAACCAGTTTCAATAAGTGCGAGAGAGACTGCTCATGAACACGGTTACCAGCCCCAAGTCGCTGTCCCGTTGCCTCTACTCGCGACTTCTCTACGTCCATGTCGGCACAGTACCTAGTCGACTCTAAATCAGCTCGGATTTTTGCTAGCTCTATGTGCTGAGACTGCTGACTGATAGTTTTTCTCTCTTCTATCTTGGCTAATTCTATTTGCTGCTGGATCTTAGCTAATTCGAGCTGAAACAATAATTCTGGAGTTAATCCTTGAGGAGGTGAAGGTGCTACAATGTTTGAAATTACCGGTGGTCCCCCCAGGGGCAACCCACCCTGCTAGTCACCACCCAACTGCGGAAGCGTACCCGGGGTCGGCAAACTACTGGGATGGCTGGGAGTCGAGTGTAGGGGAAGCATGGCCGAAGGGCTCTGAGCACTCAACCCATCTCGCTCACCAGTCACCCTGCCCAGTACACACGTTATCAAGTTATCCTTGGTCATGGTGCTAGTAACCGCATGACCGATAGCTGTGGCCAGGCATTGAAGACCGTACCGATCCATACCCTCCAACCGCTCGGCAGTAACAGGCCATTGCAAAAATATCCTAGCATCCTCCTCACAGTTCACTCGATTAACCCTTTCATCATGCTGCTGTTCCTCAGTTTCGACATTACGTACTGTGTCTCCATTCTCCTCTGACCCGGTATAACACATGGTGCTCACAAAAATTTCTCACCACAATATTCAGAAAAGAAGTACCCCAAACTCTTATGTAGCACTATTCACTTGCCAAAAATGTCTGAAGACTCTCAAGTGCTATACTACTTTGCCAAAACAAAATTAATGTGCCCACTATATTCCTCAATAAAACAAATGACCACAACAATCCTGCAATTATCTCTTAGTTCACAAGATCCTGAGCTAGGTCGCCATTTGTTACGATCCAGGTTCTCAAAGACACAGGGCTCTTCAACATTGGACTAGATAATGGCAAAATGCAACAACGGTAACACAAGATCCAACCCCTGCCTTAAACACTAGAAAACAAAACACCATTACCGCCCTGAGTCGTGCCTGGACAACGAGGTATCCTATGACTCGGTAACTGGTGCACACACACTAGGCTGACGCTCGATGAAACAGCCTATTCTCAAACAGTAAAAGATTACTCGATTAGGTTACACAAAGAAAAGATAGTTAACGTGATTAATTAACGTTACGGTAGATACTCATATAACTGGCACTCCTGTATTAAAGAAAGTGCAATGCTAGTCCTGCAACATCAACTGGAAACTTCTGAAATAAGTCTGATGCTGGGAAGATGTTCGTAAAGAATCATGAACAATTATAATGCAGAATATGGGTCACAATAAATACTAGGACATATAGTAATAATAGGCAGGCGAATAATAAAGACTGCGCAAAGGTAGTAATGCTCGACAACTAAAGAAATACTTCGTGACACAATGCAACAGCCTACTAGGGTTGTGCAACTCAACAACAACCTCGGCTCAAAAGTGCAGTGAATAATAATGCTGCATACATATAATAATGGGGGCTTATCTTTAACCAGTGTCTGCTCAGTTAATAATGTCTAGCTGGGGTATCAAGGCAGGGCAACAATGGGCGAGCATGCGGCTCATAGCCTAACGTTGTCCGAAGGTGGTATAATGACGATTACGTTATATGACGGGGATGCTCTCTTGATAAATCTAGGTCTCTAGTACCTAGTTCTATCCTGGCGATCTCTCAGAAGTCAACACAAAGAGGCAGCACTATGTTGTGAGGGATAGGCTATGGCCCTCTCACACCACAGCGCTGTGCTCGCAAAGTAAACCCACCCGAAGACAACTTAGGCTCCCACAGTACCTGTCGATGTCGTGCAGGGCTTAGCTAACACTGCACACATCGGAGACAACGACACAGTAACCTTACCCCTAGTCTAGCTTTAGATAACCCAGCAGAATCACTCAACACCTTGCCAGGGAGACATATACCGGTCTACAACCTTCCCGAGAGAGGACACATATGGAAAAGTCCGTCTCTCAAAAACCTCAATAAAGCCTAATACATGGAAATCTCTGAGAGCTTCGCGTACAATACGACTGGTCGACGGTGAACGTCTATGCTGAAAGCAGAAGGGATGTTGAGTTTAATAAAGATTAGAGAATGAGAAAGGAGAAGTCGAGAGAGAGAAATAGTATGCAAAGTGGCGAGTATGGGGGACAGAATTGCAAAGGATGTAGGCGATACGCGTGTCAGGCAAGCTCTGAGCTGGTAAAGAACACGAGGCCGCGATGGGAAGGGACTAGTTGACCACCCGGCCGCTAACGCCGTCAGCGCCCAAGCGAGACGCGTCATAGCTCACCCCGCTGCCAGGTGTACTCCCTCACCCTCTCTCGCTCGCCTCCCACACAAGCAACATTTATATTATAGAGAATATAAAATATAAGGCGCGGTCACAGACCAAAACAAAGACCATTTCTAGACTGTCTGTGGCAACACGACACTAATTACATAAAGCAGATCATTCTAGGACAACTGTAGCCCATCCCCCATCCTGGCGAGCGCTAGCGAGCTGCAATGTCCCACGCAACCATTCTGCTAACGCCGGGAGGCGTCACAACTACAACAATAATAATAATCGCCACGACAATGCAGTATTCCTATCAACAAAAAGAGCCTAAGTCGTTTGTGTCTCAATACATCAAACTAGGCTGCGAAATGCTTGTGTAATCATCAATGGGTATGCATAAAAAGAGTACTTTTTTTTTTTTTTTTTTTTTTCTATGTGATTGAGGGAGGCAAAAGGCATAACTGCCTATAGCGAGTGCCTCCCCCATAGTTGAAAGAGTGACAGGGCCAAAATCAAGGGACGTTCGAGCCAAAATGCCTGGACACACGGAGTTTGAAGCAATTTAAGTCATAGGAAGAGGGAAAGACTGATTCTGGGAGAGAGTTCCAGAGCTCAGATGTTGAGTAGAAGAAAGTTTGAGAGTAACGTTTCACTCTTGGGTTGGAGAGTTGCACAGAGTAGGGGTGGGATTGAGTTGCAAGACGGGTACTACGTGCCCTACGTAAAGGAGGTGGTATGCACTGGGATAGCTCTGAGGAACACTGATTATTATAGTAGCGATAGAATAGCGAGAGAGATGCAACATTGCGGCGGAGAGAGAGAGATTGCAGAGAGTTGGTGAGTGGACGGGAGTTAATGATACGAAAGGCCTTCCTTTCAACTTTGTCTAGGAGAGCGGTGTGAGAGGAACCTCCCCATACATGTGAACAATACTCAATACAAGGCCGCACTATGCCCCTGTACAGAGCAAGAAGCTGTGCAGGGGAAAAGAACCCCCTAAGGCGGTTGAGCACACCCAGCTTCTGGGAGGCTGCCTTAGCAAGACTGGTAATATGGTCCTTCCAAATGAGAGCAGAAGAAAAAGAGACACCAAGAATATTGAGAGAAGATGAAGGGTTGATTTTTGTATTGTTGAAGAATAAGGGATAGTCCGCTGGGAGATCCTGACGGGTAGATAGATGGAGAAATTGGGTTTTGGAAGCATTAAAGTTAACAAGGTTTTCTCTGCCCCAATTGGAAATAGTATTTAGATCAGAATTTAAGAGTTCTATGGCTTCATTACGTTTGTCGTTGAGGGATTGCTGGCTGGGGCGTTCTGAAAAACTAATGGAGTAGTGTAAGGTTGAGTCATCTGCGTATGAATGGATGGGAATTAAGGTAGAGTTAAGGAGATCATTTATAAAAATTAGAAAGAGAATAGGAGATAGGACAGAGCCCTGAGGAACACCGGAGTTTATAGGGTGAGGAAGTGAACAATGGGCGTCCACAACCGCAGCTATGGAACGGCCGGAAAGGAAATTAGAGACAAAGGCACAGATGGAGGGATAGAAACCGAAGGAGGGTAGTTTAGAAATTAAAGATTTATGCCAGACTCTATCGAAGGCTTTCGATATGTCTAGTGCAATAGAAAAAGTCTCACCGAAGTCCCGAAAGGAGGATGACCAAGAGTTAGTAAGATATGAAAGAAGATCACCAGTAGAGCGACCCTTAAGGAAGCCATACTGGCGATCTGAGAGCAGATTATGAGAAGAGAAATGCTTAAGAAATTTGGAAGCAAGAATAGTTTCAAAAACTTTAGAAAGACAAGAGATAAGAGCAATTGGACGATAGTTGGAGGGTTGAGAGCGGTCACCCTTCTTTGGGACAGGTTGAATGTGAGCAAACTTCCAGCATGAAGGGAAGACGTTAGAGGATAGACAGAGACGAAAGAGTTTGCCTAGGCAGGGACTTGGTTTAATATACTTAATGTCTACTCTGATTGATAAAGTCTAGCTAGAGTCAATGATACGAGATATTGGTGCGCATGGCATGCCGCATAGCCTAGTGCAAATCTCAAGTCTGTGCGTCAAATATTACGTTATAGGGAAGGGTAGCTCTCTTGAGAAACCTTAATACCGAAGTATTAAGCGTTCTCCTGGCGTACCTCAAAGACAAACAATCGAGACTAGAACAGTGCAGAATGGTATAGGCAAAAAGCCCTCATTCGTGCATGCTCTACTCTCAATGGCACACAGACTAGAATTTACTCAATCAACTCCAGTTCTCAGGTATGTCGTGCAGCTTTTAACTAAAGCCAGCACCCATAGGAAACAATACCTTATAATATCAGACTCCTAGTCTAGCATTATCTAATCCAGCAGAACACTAATAATTATAGGATGCGGTACTTAAACAATATAAATGCCAACCAATGCTTCGTGATCCACTTATCTTAACAACTAACATACATGGGTTATATCAGACCTTAACGCACAATACAACTGGCCAGCATGAAGCTGATTTTGCAGAGTTAACCAGAGGGGATATAATATTAATAAAAGGTGGTGAAAGATATGAAAAAAGAGAGAGGTAGGCAGAGGAAAAGATTCTCAGGTGCGAGCGGGGGACAGGTAGCAAGGGATGAGATAGATGCGTTCTAGAAACCAGATCTGAGGGAGAGAGTGGCGAGGAACTGTATATATACTCGCACTAGCTCGAGGCGCGTGGGAAAAAAGCGGTTACAAGTCCTCTAGCCACTAGCAAGGGAGCTAGCAGCATGGTAAGGACCTCTCTCCACCAACCCCCACGAGGCAGCCAGCCGTGACGTCATCGAGCGGGACAAAAACACTGCGCGCTCCCTCTCACTCTGTTCTACTCTCTCTCTCTCTCCCAGATCCCATCATTACTAGTTAATGATAAAACATATACTTTACAATTAAATATATAAAGCCTTGACATGGGTGAAAACGAAAAGCCTTTCTGGACTGCCCATGACACGAGCTTTCATATGAAATAAAGCACACTCTAATACATAAACTGTAGCCCCATCCACTGCCCTGGCGATCCTAGCGAGTCACTGTAGGACAAGCCATGCGGTTCTAACGGAGTGGTTAACGTCACAATATATAAATGAATACATTAATAAATATAATCTGTTCTTAGAAACTGCCTGAAAACGTGCTCGTGTAAACCCAACCTTCCTATGATACAGTACCTCAGATCATCTTGAAAACGATACCTCATCATCTAGACTTATTCTACAAAAAAATACCTGAATAAACCCATATCCCAAGTGAATAGTGAACATAGTACAACAACCGACTACAAAAAATAACGAAATGCAATAATATTCATACAAAGTATATCGTCTCTATCCTAGACAAACAATAAACACAGTCAGTAAATCAACTCACAAGCATGCAGCAAAACGGTTAAAATGTGTAACTACTATTTCAACTCGAATTCATCTGCAAACCTAGTACATAATGTTTAACTGGTCAAATTTGCTCATTCACATTATCTTGCTTTGGTTCTTAATACAAATCATTGTAAGTTAGAGTTAAGCTACAGACTGTTCTTCAGTAATATTTTGAGCCAATGGCTGCCATTTTCATTAAAACAAATAATGCTATAATTAGTTGTTTACACACACACACACACACACACACACACACACAGATACACCTTAAACAATAACATTCCCTAGAGTGCTAAGGCTATTTACTGAAGGACACACACAACACAAAGATTAAACAGAGATGTATTTTCTTCTCTCTCGTAATATGTTAAATACGATAATACGATAAATGTAGGGGTAATATTTTGTCAAATTACAAATTTGATGGTTATATATTTGTTTTTACATAAATTGTACTTTTTTTATTCAAATAAAATTTAGTAAATTTACGAAACCGTCCCGGACTTCCCAAATTGACTAATTCCTTGAACGTAATGATAGTGCGTTGTTATGTGTGCGATTAGTTTACTTGGGAAACAGATTAACTTGCTCATGTAGTGATGTACACCCTGTGTGGTGGATCGTGTTCTTATATTTCATAATTATATTTTGCTAAAGCGTTGTTTCCACATTGTTTGTTCTATGTTGATGAGAGAGACAAAAGGCAGAACTGCCCGCAATGATTCCCTCCCCGAGTTGAAAGAGTGACAGGGCCAAAATTAAGGAACGTTCGAGCCAAAATGCCTGGAAACACGGAGTTTGAAGCAATTTAAGTCATAGGATGAGGGGAAGATGGATTCAGGGAGAGAGTTCCAGAGCTCAGCTGTTGAATAGAATAATGTTTGAGAGTATCGTTTGACTCTTGGATTGGATAGTTGCACAGAGTAGGGATGGGATTGTGTTGCAAGACGGTTGCTACGTACTCTACGTAGAGGAGGTGGTATACACTGGGAAAGCTCTGAGGAACACTGATTATTATAGTAGCGATATAATAGCGAGAGAGATGCAACATTGCGGCGGAGAGAGAGAGATTGCAGAGAGTAGGTGAGTGGACGGGAGTTAATGATACGAAAGGCCTTCCTTTCAACTTTGTCTAGGAGAGCAGTGTGAGAGGAACCTCCCCACACATGTGAACAATACTCAATACAAGGACGCACTATGCCCCTGTACAGAGCAAGAAGCTGTGCTGGGGAAAAGAACCCCCTAAGGCAGTTGAGCACACCCAGCTTCTGGGAGGCTGCCTTAGCAAGACTGGTAATATGGTCCTTCCAAATGAGAGCAGAAGAAAAAGAGACACCAAGAATATTGAGAGAAGATGAAAGGTTGATATTTGTATTGTTGAAGAATAAGGGATAGTCCGCTGGGAAATCCTGAGGGGTAGATAGATGGAGAAATTGGGTTTAGGAAGCATTAAAGGTAACAAGGTTTTCTCTGCCCCAATTGGAGATAGTATTTAGATCAGAATTTAAGAGTTCTATGGTTTCATTAAGTTTGTCGTTAAGGAATTGCTGGCTGGGGCGTTCTGAAAAACTAATGGAGTAGTGTAAGGTTGAGTCGTCTGTGTATGAATGGATGGGAATTAAGGTACAGTTAAGGAGATTATTTATAAAAATTAGAAAGAGAATAGGAGATAGGACAGAGCCCTGAGGAACACCAGAGTTTATAGGGTGAGGAAGTGAACAATGGCCGTCCACAACCGCGGCTATGGAACAGCCGGAAAGGAAATTAGAGACAAAGGCACAGATGGAGGGATAGAAACCGAAGGAGGGTAGTTTAGAAATTAAAGATTTGTGCCAGACTCTATCGAAAGCTTTCGATATGTCTAGTGCAATAGAAAAAGTCTCACCGAAGTCCCGAAAGGAGGATGACCAAGAGTTAGTAAGATATGAAAGATCACCAGTAGAGCGACCCTTAAGGAAGCCATACTGGCGATCTGAGAGAAGGTTATGAGAAGAGAAATGCTTAAGAAATTTGGAAGCAAGAATAGTTTCAAAAACTTTAGAAAGACAAGAGATGAGAGCAATTGGACGATAGTTGGAGGGTTGAGAGCGGTCACCCTTCTTTGGGACAGGTTGAATGTGAGCAAACTTCCAGCATGAAGGGAAGACGTTAGAGGATAAACAGAGACGAAAGAGTTTGCCTAGGCAGGGAGTCAGCACGGAAGCACAGTTTTTGAGAACGACAGGAGTAATACCGTCCGGACCGTACGCCGTATTAGTGTTAAGCCCAGTGAGGGTAGAAAGTACATGATTCTTTAGAAGAGATTAGGATATTAGGCATAAGTAAGAGAGAGGAGGGTGGAATAGGGAGGAATATCACCGGAATCATCCAAGGTGGAGTTTCTAGCAAAAGTTTGAGCGAAGAGTTTAGCTTTGTCAGAGGAAGAAGTGATGGTTGTACCATCAGAGTGGGAAAGGGGAGGGAAAGGCGAGGAAGAGAAATTGTTGGAGAGGTTTTTGGCTAGATGCCAGAAAGCTTGGGAAGAGCTAGAGTTGGATAGTTCAGTGCATTTATTATTGATGAAAGAGTGTTTGGCAAGTCGAAGAACAGATTTGGCTTGATTCCGGGCAGAAACATAGGAAGAATGAGAGTCTTGAGTTTTAAGGCGACGGTACCGTTTGAATGTTTCCTCCTTATTGCGGACAGCAGTAGAACAGGCGTGAGTAAACCAAGAATTTTTAGCATTAGTCTGAGAGAAAGAGAATGGAATGTATGCTTCCATGCCCGATAGGATTACCTCGGTAATGCGTTCAGCACTCTCCGAGGGTCCCCGGCCACGGAAGCAGAAATCATTCCATGGGAAATCAAAGAAGTACTGCCGGAGAGCCTCCCAGTCGGCAGCGCCAAAGTGCCACAAGCGCCGCTGGCTAGGAGAATCGGGTGGCCGTACTGGAGAGATAGGACAGGTGACAGAGATAAGTTTATGGTCGGAGGAGCCCAAAGGAGAGAAAAGATCGACAGTATAAGAAGAAGGGTTAGAAGTTAGAAACAAGTCAAGAATGTTGGGCCGATCTCCGATGCGATCCGGGATACGGGTTGGTTGCTGAACTAACTGCTCTAGGTCATTTAGGATATAAAGACGTAGGCTTGTTCACCAGGTGGATCAGTAGTGTGAGAGGAGAGCCATTGGCGGTGGAATGTTGAAATTTCCTAAGATGGAGGTTTCTGAGAAAGGATAAATGGATAGAATGTGTTCCACTGTAGAGTTTAGATAGTCAAAGAATTTGGGAAAGTTGGTAGAGTTAGGGGAAAGATAAACAGCACAGAAATATTTAGTAATAGAATGACCGGAAAGTTTGAGCCATAAAGTTGAGAATGCAGAGGACTCGAAATCGGGAACACGAGAGCAAGTGAGTTTGTTGTGCACATATGCACAACATCCGACTTTGGCTTTGAAACTAGGATAGAGAAAGTAGGAGGATACAGAGAAGGGGCTGCTGGATGTTGCTACATACACCTGACAGCTGAAATTGCTTAGGTTCTTCAATGTGTATCCGGATGGTGCCTATTATATATACAAGGTGTCCTGAAATAGACGTGCCAAACGTCAGGATATGATTATACAAATTATTTTAAGCATAAATTGTTATATAACAAAAACATTTATATCTCAACTGTGTTATAGTTATTAAAGGTTTTATATAGTGCCGTCCACCACATTGCTGTAATGGACTCTCTCATGGTAAATATTATTTAGCAGATACAAAGTGAGGTAATATGTCTATAATAATTTTGCAACACATATAATTATAATATCTTGGCAATAACATGGTAACATAATTTCAATTAGATAGGGGTGTGGTGAGCTTTATGATAGCTAGGCCAGCCTTATGGGGAAACACTTAATACAATGCCATTTTGAACAGGCTATATTTGTCTAGCGAGTAACATTTAACATTTTGCATATAGTACATTTGGTAAAAGAACGTCTTTCCTAAATTGAATAAAATCGTCTAATGATATCAAGATGAACTGTGTATTTGCGTCCTCAAATAATGAAAGAGTAAGATGATATTTTGTTATAGAACAGTTAATTGATCATATGAATTTACCCCTTGAGGATTACGACGCACATTGGTAGTATACTCTGGCTATTATTAAACGAATGTATGTAGATTAGGAATGGTGTATGTAAATTAGAGGTTTAATTGAGATAGTCTTTACCCTTTCAATCCTCTCAGATCATGGTTAAGTTGTATCAAATAATTAAATAATAGCCCGACTAAACTATCACAACACGTCATGATCCTCAAGCTAACTGCTTGAGGATCATGACATATGCTGCATAACTATGTTTGTAAATATGCATTTTGTTTTTTTAATTAAAGTCATAATATTTATGTTGTGTGTATTTTTCACTCATAATAAATATTTTACCTTTGTTCTGTTTATGTGTGTCAAAGTTAGTCATTACCATCAACAAATAATAATAATACATTTTTAATCAATCCAACTTAGAACCTGGCCCTGATTTTTATATGCGTAACACTTCAGGCCCATCAAAACAAAAATAAATTATGGACTTGAAAACCTCTAAAACCCAATGCTATAATTTATTGTGGTTGGAGATTTTAATTTACCACATGTATTTTGGCCAAAAATGAGAACAATGCACAGTGGAACTGAACAAGACAGAGTCCAGGCAGAGCTGCTTTTTAACTTTGCTGAGCAGTGGTGCCTTAACCAGGTCATCGATTCACCAACAAGAGTTGAAAATGTTTTAGACTCGTATTTACAAACAATGATGAACTTGTCCATGAGGCGCTAGTAGAGAAGACTATCCTTTCTGACCACAACCTGATTATGATTACTTCCAACATAAGAAGAATTTAGCCCTCTCAAGTCATGGAACCAACTGCTAAGCCAGAAATAAATTTTGGAGACCTGAATTTCTTCAACAACACAGTTGACTGGTCCAGTATTATGTGTGAGCTGGGTGAAGATGATTAGCAGATTGAAATTGAAAGTGCTTCAGTTGATGACAAGTACAACACAATCATCTCAACTACCCTAAAGATTGTAAGAAAGCATACTCCTCCCCAGAACGCCTGCTACAAAGCAACCATCCCACTTGAGAGGAAAACAATCATGAGGAAAAGGAGCAAACTAAACTCCAGAATAAAAATATGTAAGAATGACCATGACAGAAGAAGCATGCAGGACAAGGTGAAAGGACTGGAGGAACTGCTAAGGGAGTCCCAAAGGAATGAAAGAGCCAAAGATGAGACAACTGCTGTTGAAGCCATTCGGATAAATTATAAGAATTTCTTCAAGTATTCAAGTATGTTAAGAAACGGGCCACAGTGATAGCAGTTATTGGTCGTCTCGTCGCTACACAATAGGAATTTTCCTAGACCTAAGCAAAGCTTTCGACACCATTGACCATACCATTCTATTAAGTAAATTACATCGCTATGGAGTTCGAAACAATGTATTAGATTGGTTCAGAAGTTATCTATCAGGTAGACAGCAGTATACATTAATTAATGACACAAATACTTCAGGTACAAATATAAATACAGGGGAACCTCAAGGTTCAATACTGGGTCCACTCCTCTTCCTAATTTATGTAAATTATATTATACACTCTTCAAAAATATTATAATTTGTAGTGTTTGCGGGTGATACAAGTGTATTCAAATCGGGGCCAAGTCTGGAAACACTTGCTCATGATGTAAACATAGAATTTAATAAACTTTATATTTGGTTAATACAAAATAAACGCTCTCTGAATAATTCGAAAACTTATTATGTAATTTTTATGGGAAACAAAAAGGTTGCATATATCAACATACAAATTGGAGATCACAAACTTCAGAGACGCTTTTGAACAAAGTTCTCAGGGGTATATATTGATAGTAGACTAAACTGGAGAACACCTACAGAGTACATTCACGGGAAACTTTCACAACTAACCGGTGTTTTGTATAAAATTAAACCTTTTTCTTTCAAGAGAGGCCCTAAAAACGATTGATTATAGTATGTTTTACCCACATTTGCAGTACTGCAATATTGCATGGTATTCTGCCACGAAGACGATTGTTAGTCCTTTGGAGTTACTTAAAAAACAATTGGTAAGAATAATTGCAGGGGCTGCCTACTATGACCACACCAATATACTTTTTAAAGAATTATGGCTATTAAAAATTGAAAGTATCCATAAACTGGAATCTCTAAAATTCGTCCATAGTCAACTTCATTATAGTCAGTTTATCACTTTCAATAGTGTCTCTAACATTCACAATTTGAACACTAAAAATCAAAATCAATTAAGACTACCAAAACCAAAAACTGAATTAAGTACAACATTAATTTCCTACTGTGGATGTAAAGGATGGAATAGTCTACCCCAAAACTTGAAAGACATAGTTGATAAGATAACTTTTATGATTAATACAAACAAATATATTCTAAGTACTTACCGGTACTAAAATGTAATGCAATGCTAAAATATTTAACCACACTATATTATATGACCCCGAACGTTCACCTAATATGAAAACATGTTTTGGGTTGAATTACTAGAACATCATAAATATAATGTATTATTAAAAAGTGTATATATAAATACATTTACACTATATAATTATGCATGTGTACGGTTTGTATTTTTGACTCTAAGTAGACAAGAATTAATTAGTATGTACTTGTAGCCAATAAATCACAATGTAACGTATTTTAGCATTCTCAGTGTCATGTACTAATCAAGGAAATACCAAGAATATTCAGGCAAAAGTAGATTTGTGTATTCTGTATTAGTAATATGTTAAACATATTACTATGAAAGTAGAATTTTATGGCGAAGTCCGATTAGTTACAAGTCTGTAAAACATTTAATTGTATAATTATTAAAGGAGCTTTTAATAAATATTACTATTTAAAAGGCTCAGCCTTAGTTATATCAAATAAGATTAATATGTAAATCGCCCATGATCAAATTGTACAAACAAAATGCTAATAAACTATTTTTGTTTTTGTTTTGTTTGTTTGTACAGATGGAGAAATCATCAGCAATCCACAAAAGATCTGTGAGACACTAAGAGGTAAATACGAAAACGAGTTTAGTCAGCCAAAAGAGGTGCACAGAATCAATGACCCAGATTTGTTCTTCAATTCTATTGGGCAGCCACCTCAACTGGAGGACATCTACTTTCAAGCAAGTGATATTGTTGAAGCAATAGGCGAGCTTTAAACAAACTCTGTGACTGGACCCGATCAATTTCCAGAAATCCTCCTGAAAGAGTGCGCTTCAGAGCTTTCAGTCCCGCTATACATGTTATAGGATGCATCTATGAAAGAAGGAACTATACCAATGTTATTGAGGACTGCAAATATTACCACAGTCCCACCCAAGAACTACTGACCGAAAGCACTGACTTCTCACATTATCAAGATTTTTGAGAAACTTTTATCAGTAAGCCATAGTGTTTTTCTTAGAAAACAACAAGGAGATGGACAGTGGACAACCTGGCTTCAGATGAGGTAGGTTCTGTTTGTCTCAATTGCTGGACCACCATGACTATATCCTGCAAACACAGGAGGATGGAGCCAACCTGGATGTGGTGTACCTTGACTTCGAGAAGGCCTTTGATAAAGTCGACCATGGCGTCTTCCTCCATAAGATTCTGAAACTCGGAATCAGTAACGTGTTGGACGTTGGATAAGTGCCTTCCTCAGAGATAGAGTCCAATCTGTAGCAGTTGGTGGTTGTGTGTCAGCATAATCAAACGTGACAAGTGGAGTTCCCCAAGGTTCTGTTCATGGACCAATATTGTTCCAAATACTCTTGTCCAACATAGATGCTGAGGTTCTGATGGCTTGAGTGTCATATATTTTTCGACGATTCACGGGCGTCTGGATGAGTGAAGAATGAAAACTATGCAGCATCACTCCAGCTGGATCTTAATGCGCTGTACCACTGGGCTGAAAATAGTAATATGCCTCTTAATAGCTGCAAATATTACTTTATCCGACATGGACCTGATATCAAACTAAAAGAAAATACTGTGTACTCATCCTATGAGAGTTCCGTATGGAGCTCAGTGGTCTGGTTAATCTGCTCTGCTCATCCTATGATGGAAACAATATCAATGCAGTGGCCAATATTAAAAATCTATGGGTAACGATAAGCAGCGACGCAACATTTACCAAACACATCCAAGACATAATCCTTTCTGCTCGCAATCAAATTGGTTGGATTCTATGGACATTTGCCACAAAGGAAGAAAAACAATGATAATCTTATATAAATCACTAATAATGCCAATCCTCGAGTACTGCTGCCACCTCTGGGACCCGTGGAGGGTTGGAGAATGACAAGTACTCGAAGGCATCCAACGTACGTTTACAAACAAGATCTCCGCTGTGCAACATCTTGACTACTGAGGAAGACTTACAGCACTTGAATTGTACTTGTTAGAGAGACGGTGCGAGCGGTACATCAAAATCTACGTATGAAAAATGCTGAATGGGCATGACGAAACTTACATAATGAGTCGACAATAAGAAAGAAAATCAGCAAGAGAAGAGGCAGGCTCTGTAAATTGGGAAACTTAAATAATAGAGCCTTGGCCAGAGTGGTGACTCAGAGAATGACTTCAATATTGTACCAGGGCCTAACACTCTTTAACGCGCTGCCAAGATAGGTGCGTGATACAGAGTGCTCCTCGGCTGACCAGTTCAAGAGGGTACTGGACAGGTTCCTCAAGAATGTCCCTGATCAGTCAAAAATCCCCCACTACAACATTAGGGCACTGAGTAACAGCATTCCTGATCAGCTTGCTCTGATGAGGGCAGACGGGCATTATATTACCGATCTGTCAACCATGGACAGTCCATCTACTGGTCCCCTTGCCCCCGTGTCTTCCTCTGGGGACGGTTACGAGCGGTGGATGACTTCTACTGGCGGTGGAGCATCAGCATGACCGAAGGACAACCAGACATCCTCAACTCATTACCAGGAACACCAGGTGTGTGTTTGTGTATTGTGTGTGTGTGTGTGGGTAACAATGTGTATATGTGTAGGTGTGTGTGTGTGTGTGTGTGTGTGTATGTATGTATGTGGAGAGAGTAGGAGGAGGGAGTAATATATTAGATTTTCTTATTATTATTCGCGTCCGTACAAACTCCAATACTCCAGGGAATGTTGTTGATGTGTGTGTGTGGGTGTGTGTGTGTGTGTGTGTGTAGAAAGAGTCAGAGGAGGGAGTAATAAATTATATTATTCGTACAAGCCCCAATACTCCAGGGAACGTACGTTGTTAATTTAGGCCAGAACTTGTGTGTATGTGTGTGTGTGTGTGTACCATAATTTCATAAGCATGTTCCCAAAAGATAATTTTAAACCGGCCTCGCTGAGAATGGAGTGCCTGGAACATTAAGTTTATGACCTGGTTTCCACCTTATGGCCACTGAGAGAGAGAGAGAGAGGTTTCATTATTTAGGCCAATAGTAAGAACATCATTGAAGCCATTTATTGTTAAACTTTTCGGTCTTAATTAAGTTGTTAAGACATTCTTGTGAAGGGTGGAAAGTGAATTATGGAACGTCGGGGGGGGGGGGGGGTTCCTCCTTAGACTTTTATCAAGCTTAAATAAACACCCCAAAGATCTCCCTTCGAGGTAAAATTTTAAAAAAATCGGCAGAAACATGTCCCAGCCAGAGGCAGGTTCCTCCTAATGTACAGGTTTGGAGTCGCTCACCAGCAAAAACTTGACACCTAAATGCCATGAACGGTCTTAATATTGATAAAAGAAAGGGAAAAAAGGATAAAATAAGAAACTCACAACTATTTTGAAAACACCATCGTGTTTTGGACGAGTGTATCGATTTTAAGCAAGTGTTTTCAACAGTAAATATTTTCGGAAAATGATAAGAAACATCCTAAATAATAAAGTGAATATACTATTATTGTTCATAATTCGCCTCAGACTAATTATTATTCATATAAATGTACTTGTATTAATGTTAAGGATGGGGTGGTACTTATTAGCATACATCTTTAAAAACACCAGTAGCTTCTAGTACCTATTCTGCATTTATTGGGGCGTTATAAACAAGAAGTGTATGTAAGGATTGTGAAGATAAGAAGATAATTATATTAAAATATCCATTACTCAGTTCACACAGACTACTGCCCAACTATACAAATATATGTGAGAAGAAGCGTTGACAATGTCTGCCAAGTGGGTAACCGAACTCTGCACCACCCTGTATAAGAAAAAAGTCATATCTCAAAGATAACTGAGATATTCCATGTTAAAAATGCGATTTTCCCGCGATTATAGGCTAATCGTATTATGCAAATACAATCACTACCACAACCTCCACCCTACACACTCGTAGTTCTTTCAGCACATATAACCACAAACACAACATTATTGTCCCCCACACTGTCACCACACAGAACCAAGGTGAGATTAACCTCAAGTATTATGGAACACCCAAACACCTCCTACTGACTTAGTATTATGGAACACCCAAACACCTCCTACTGACTTAGTATTATGGAACACCCAAACACCTCCTACTGACTTAGTATTATGGAACACCCAAACACCTCCTACTGACTTAGTATTATGGAACACCCAAACACCTCCTACTGACTTAGTATTATGGAACACCCAAACACCTCCTACTGACTTAGTATTATGGAACACCCAAACACCTCCTACTGACTTAGTATTATGGAACACCCAAACACCTCCTACTGACTTAGTATTATGGAACACCCAAACACCTCCTACTGACTTAGTATTATGGAACACCCAAACACCTCCTACTGACTTAGTATTATGGAACACCCAAACACCTCCTACTGACTTAGTTACTAAAGGAAAACATTACATTTTGTCGGATTATACAACATTTGTCCAGCAAACTGAGAGGGTGAACTAGGTAGCGGTATTGTTCTTTTGCAATGTAAGGCGATAATCTGCTAGACTATATCATGTAAAGTAGGTATTGAACAAACATGAAGACACATTCCAATACATATACCAAACCAGTACAAAACAAAAACAGTAGGCTAGTAAGTAAAATACCCATTGCATATACAGGTATATCTCATGTAATATGAAACAGCATCAACCGCCTCCTACTGGCTGCCTTACTAAAGGAAAACATTACATTGTGTTGTATTATAGCATATCTGTATAGCAGCGCAGGAAGGTGGGCTTGTGGTGAAACTATTCTTACCTCTGGTTACGAACAGGGAAGACGAATAAATAGAGCGCCTTATTTTAAAGCAAATCACTAAATTGTCTTCGACACAAATGTATGTGTTAACACAAATGGGGTGCTCGTTTTCACTTAGTGCCCTTGGAAATACACATGGTTCCAAAAACAATCTCCACCTTTCATCCTTATGCAAGATCAATTTGTTTGGCCAAACATATGTTAAATATTCAATGAGCCGGATCCCGAAACCACAATAATCGGTCAAACATTCAGCAAAATATCCAATATTGAGGCTCGTCTTAAACTGAATAAGATTAAAGGATAACGTCGGACAGGTTGGGAGAGAGGTATTCTTACCAGGATTCGAACCCACTCGCTCCAGGTATTTTTGGAATTGTTGGACACAATTTAGTTTATCATAATAAAGTCTCTTAAAGTAATATATTGTCCCCAATGTTATCAGCCACACGCCCTAAGCTCTGAAACCCACATTAAATCCTGTGCATGATCAGATCCATCGTCAACTCTTGTTAATAAACCATTTGTATTATTGTTGCAGTACTTTCTCCCAGATTGTGTGTTTCTATATTAAGGGGAGCATTTTTATGTTCACACACACACACACACACACACATATATATATATATACACGAGGAACCTGACACCATAGCCAGTATATATGCCTGTATTCAAGCTGCCACAGTCATTGCCGGCTCTAACAAACATCATCTATGTCAGATAATCCCTCAAATACTCCAACACAACGGACTACCAACCATCTACATCCCTCCTGAAGTCTTGGACTTTCGAAAAAAAGCAGAAGAAACCAAGGAGGAAAATGGAACATCACACCAACGTCACCATCACTGAAGAAACAGAGTCCTCCATCAACCTCGAAGATCTTCAAGAGGAGGATAATGCAGAACAAGATGATGAAGAATATGAAGAAGACGTGGAAGAAGATGAAGAAGAAGAATGTTTAGTCCAAACTCATGAGAATTCTCCCTCTCCCCCTCCTCCAGTTCTGACTCCTCAAGTTGCTGTGAAGAAGAAGGAGAAAATCAACAAAGTCTCAACTACCAACACACAAGTTGCTGTGAAGAAGAACATCACAAAAGACACAACTGAATACTTGAGAGGTCTTGAAACTCTTACTCTTGCTAAGATGAAGGAAAAGTACCCTGAAAAAAAAGATGAGATTGACTTTGCAGTTTCACCGACAGGGAGAGAAATCTATAACATGGTTAAGATGCAAAAACTATATTGCACGCAAACATTACCTCCTGATAAAATAGCATAATAACTCAATCAAAACAAACTTTTCTTAGTTATGAATATTATTTGTTTCAGTTAGGCCCTCAGCTACTATGTAAATTGCCCAATAACAAGACTTAATAAATATAAACAGCAAAGTGGCCGGCCCACTAACTTTTTCCCTTCTACTGTACTTCATAATTTCCTACTTTACCTTCCTGACCAAACCCTCTACGTATTGCCCCTCCTTCCAAAAAAAAAAAAAAAAAAAAAAAAATATATATATATATATATATATATATTTTATATATATATATATATATATATATATATATATATATATATATATATATAGGGAGGTGTGGCAGAGTGGTCTTGCTACTGGACTAGTAATCCAATGGACCCGGGTTCGAATCCCAATATGTCAATGGGAAGATATTATTGGGATGGAATTTGTGCTGTACCTAGTTTCAGTGCATTACCACAGCACACCGAAATGCCAAAACAAAATACCCCTGTTGTTCCCTGATTAAATAGCATTGTATGAATATTCCCATATTCAAAATATGCTACAGGGGGGCAATGCCTAGTGAGTTAATTGCTCAATAGGTGGCATTCTGAGAGTGAGGGTCCGAGCCTGGGGAGTGAGACTGTGAAGCGCAGAGGCGAAGCAGCTTCAGAGATGGAGTTGGGTTCGAGCCGTGAATAGGTGCTTCGCATGTCTCATTCCCTAGACTGGAACAAGACCTCACGGGCCTCACCGTGTTCAGTGTAGAGTGTAAAGGCTATCAGCCTATGCCCGAGAGAAAGTAGTTGGAACATAGAAGAAAAAAAAAACATGAAAAACAAAACAAAATATATATATATATATATATATATACCGGTATATTAAGTATATATCACAAATACACGGGAGCCCCTAAATTTTTTAATCTCTCAGTGGGGTTCGAACCGTCGACCGTCAGGACAATAGCTGACGCTATTTTGGAGTTGGTTAAAGCTTCGGCTATCGTCCTGACGGTCAACGGTTCGAACCCCACTGATAGATTAAAACATATACAGTATATATGTATATATATATATATATATATATATATACTGTATATATATATATATATATATATATATATATATATATATATATATATATATATACATATATATATACACAGGGTGTATTTAAATAACGCTTACAGATTTCAAGTGTTAAGTTCCAATTAAAAGAATAAGTTCACTTTATTCTATATTGGAATACAAAATAATTAATCATTAATGATTTAATGGACATAAAGTAAAATATTCATTGACGTTTAACCCCTAAAGAGCGGCCTAGGCGGTAAATAATATGTAGCCACCAGAGGGGTGTTTTTACCCAAAATAGGGCTGTTTACGTGATCATTTTCATGCCTAAATAAGACCCAGAGCGTAAAACAAGTATCTATCCCTGAAAGGGCATAAACAGAGCTTTCCAATGACATCACAACGATCCTTGTATGACCTCTAGTTTTCTTGCAACAACCGCGCAACACGAGTGGAAAAACCATGTAATTCGGTACTTTCCCCATACATTTCACTATGTAGCAAGTGTGAGAGGGTGGAGGAGGGTGGGATTCATGTCAGTTGGTCCGCCGCGGTGGTCTGGAGCAGTCATACGCTCGCTACTCTCCTGCCACCACTTGTCTCTCTCTCTCAGCAACATTACGTGCTGAAATTGCCACACGACCTATGTCGCGCGCCGCCACATAGTCCAAATTTATTTCACTCGACTTATGTTGCACGCCGCCAGTTAAGGGTTAAGCATGTGCTATATTCCGAACACTGGCATTGGTCTTCCCCTTCATCTCCCCCCCCCCTCCCCCATGCCTCCCCCCCCCCCCCCCCGTAAGTAAGTAATGTAAGTAATGTAAGTAATGTTCCCTTTATAAACCGTTTACAACTCAAATTACAACATAGGTATAGTAATTTTAAGTATTTTTGTTCTAGCTGATGGTAAACTGAATCCCTTAGCAACACATTTATCGATATGTATTGGACAAATATGCAGCTAATATATATCCACGTCATATGTATACACAGTTATCATAATTAACAACAAATTTCGCTTCAACAATGTTGTAATAATTATAAGTAATCACGATGCGGACATGACAATTTATCGTCAATCGAGACAATTAGACTATACCGACGACAATGATAGGTTTGTCTAAAGACAACGGGGCTATGACTAAATGACAGATGCCAATAGATAAAAGCAATATAACCCTTACATTGCTAATCCAATATATACCTTACTTCTTTTGTCGCTTTATCGTTATTTTTGTATTTTTCTTATAACCTATTGTACCAAGTTAGCCAGATCTCATGTGCTGCTAGACCTACCATGTTTCCTGTGAACGATCATATACAGTACAGTATATATATATATATATATATATATATATATATATATATACAGTATATATATATATCTCAGAAATATCTGTGCTCACCTTGGCACACTGTAAGCTATAATAATTTAACTATTAATTATGTCCGTCCGAAGTCCGTTTTTTAAAAGTTACAGGCTCGTTTTCGCTCGTTCAGAAAAAAATAAAACAAACATGACACGTAAATGAGATGTAGCGTCTTATTATCGCCTAACCGTTTGGGGTGAAACGCCGCCAAATCTTCAACCTAATGGAGCGAAACAGGGGATAGGTCCAGAAAGATAATCGGAGCAAATAGGGTTACGTCGACCTAGTAGTATTTGTTCATGCTATTATATATATATATATAAATGGCATTACGATAGGGCAGACTGGGAGGGTCTTCAAGGTTTCTTTATTGATATTTCCTGGACCTTTTTCTTTTCTAATGATGCACACTCCACCTTGAGCCACATACAAGATTTTGTAAAAATTGGAATGGAAACTTTTATTCCTCATCAAAAGTACAGTAAAAGATCTAATTCACCTAAATGGTTTGACCATAATTGTGCTAGAGTGACTCAACAAAAAGCAATAGCCTACAATGCATACACAAGATCAAAAACACATGAAGCCTTTAATTACTTTAGAAACATCAGAAATCATGCCAAAACTGTATTAAACCTAACTAAATCAAACTTTCTCCACAAGCAGGCAAATAAACTTCTAAATAATCCAAATGATAACAAAATATTTTGGTCTACTCTTAACTCATTTAAATCCAACTTCACTACTGCTTCATCCATTCCACCATTAAAATCTCCGACTGGCAATCTTGTAAGTGACCCACGAGGTAAAGCTAACCTTCTTGCGGATATTTTCTCCACCAACTCAACCTTAGATGAAATAAATCAAGATGTCCCTGTACTTAATTTTAATTCGCCTGAAATTCCCTCACTTAAGATCCACACCAGACATGTCAAAACTATTTTGCATAATCTCTCAGTAGATAAGGCTCCTGGTCCAGATGAAATTCCGCCAATAGTACTTAAGAATTGCTCCTTGGTGCTCGCTCCTGTATTGGCAAAAATTTTCCGTCTGTTGACTCATACCTCATGCTTTCCAGTACCCTGGAAAGAAGCAAACATCCATCCAGTTCCTAAAAAAGGTGCCTCTTCAGATCCATCAAACTACAGACCAATAGCTATAACTTCCACTCTTGGTAAAGTCTTTGAAATTATATTAAATAATCACATAATTAAGCATCTTGAGAATAATAAATTAATCAGTGATAGGCAATATGGTTTTAGACGATGTCGATCAACTGCAGACATGCTTTGCCTTCTTACGCATCAAATCAACCAAGCTACAGACCAACGTGGTGAAACACATACAATAGCACTGGATATATCAAAGGCATTTGATAGAGTCTGGCATCAATCCTTATTGTCGAAGATGTCACACTACGGCCTTGCATCATTAGTTCCACTAATTTCTTCTTATCTTCAAAACAGAAAAATACGTGTAATGGTAGATGGCCTTTATTCTCAATTTCACTCAATAAATGCTAGTGTTCCCCAGGGATCAGTTTTGGCCCCAATTCTGTTCCTCATTCATATCAATGATCTCATATATACCACTCATAATCCAATACATTCCTACGCAGATGACTCAACACTCCACAGTTCCTTCACATTTACCAATTCTTTCACCCAACCCGATCTTACAAATTCAAAAATAAACACTGCAATTTCTCTGAACCAGGACCTTTCTAGAATTAATGGATGGGGACAAAAGAATCTAGTTTCCTTTAATGCACAGAAAACCAAGTACATTCAATTTTCTAACCGACAGAATCTCACTGACTCCCTTATATTTTTTAATGATGTAAATATTCACACTTCCCCTAGTATTGACATTCTCGGTGTAACATTAACTACTAACTTGAGCTGGACACATTATGTTAGAAGCATTGCTAAGAATGCCTCTAAAAAACTGGGACTCCTGTACAGAGTTCGAGAATTCTTCACTGACGAGCAGTTGGCCGTAATATATAAAAGTCATGTGCGTTCTGAGATGGATTACTGTTCACCTCTTTGGGGTGGAAGGGGAGTGGTTGCATTGAGTCAGTTGGACAAAATTCAAAATAAAGCTATTAGATTAATCAATAACCCTGCAATCACACAGGACCTTCCTACATTATCCATACGAAGAAACGTTGCATCCCTTGCATTATTCTACAGATATTTTCACAGCAATTGTTCCGAGGAACTTGCTTCAATTGTGCCGCCTCTCCACATCTTTCCCCGTAGAACTAGGGCAGCTGAGAGCGCCCATGAATTTACACTTTCTCCTCCACAATGCAGAACTTCTGCATATCAGAATTCATTTATCCCCAGAGCTACTACTATTTGGAATTCACTTCCCTCGAATTGCTTTCCACAAACTTACAATCTACAAATGTTTAAATCCAGTTGTTACAAACATTTTATGAATGGAGGATGCCTTTAGGCACATGGACCTTTTTGTTTTATCTGTGTTTTTCCTTCCTCCGTTCGTTGTCTCTTAAAAAAAAAAAAAAAAAAAAAAATATATATATATATACTGTATATACAGTATATATATATATATTGTTATGTTTATGGCGAGGTGAAATGACACAACAATAGATTAAATATGAATTTCAAGACTGATGTCAGAACACTCTCAAAATATCCAGGTTCAAGGAAAACTAGATTACAAATGCTTAGTTTAATTAAAGTAAGTATTATAATGTAACAATAAAATTAGTCTTTTCAGAACGAGCAAGAAGAATATATAATGCACTAAGAATATCAGAAAATATGACTGATGGCTAGAGTAAAGATAGAAACAGACTAATAATAGATTGGAGGAGTTTGGGACTTTGGAATGGAAGACTAATTGGAGGGTTAACTTGGAGGGTATTGGGGTGTGTAATAATAGGTGAAGAATAGATAGAAGTTAGAAATATAGATAGAGAGTAAAAGATTCTGGGCTCAACCAGAGCGCTTCATTGTTAACATTATGTAATATTCAGTAATTTAAATATATTTTAGTAGTCAGTCTTACTTTGTTATATCAATTCTATATGTTAGTCGCCCTGCTCGTTCATTATTAATTTAATTTTACAAAAAGTCAGTAATAATTTGCATTACAATCATCAGTGAACATCTGTTGTTTATTATTCTATAATATACATAAATTGTAAATATGTAAACAGTCAATAAAATATATAGGAAACAAATTATTAGATAATTAAATTATACATTTTAATTGATACTTACAATAGAATACGTATTGTTGGGAATAGCATAATGTATATATGAACACTGTTGTTATCTTCCCCTCCTCTCTTTTTTTTTTTTTTTTTTTTTGGCATCCTCTCAATTATACCGCTATTATTATTCAGAGTCATAGTCAATGAATACTATCAGTCACCAACCACCACCTCTGATCAACAACCGCCAATAGTAATTGGAAATTCTGCTTTATTTATTATCATTATTATTAATTTAATTGCCATATCCATTAAGTATAGACTAGCCTGCCTATTTTACCTCTATCTATAATTTATTTTATTATTGAGTGGCATCCTCCCAATTACACTGCTATCACTGGTCAGAGAAATAGTCAATGGCTGCAACAAGCCACCAACTATTACCTCCGATCAGTAACTGCTAATAATAATCAGAGAGTTTGCCTTAATATTATATAGTAATTATTTATAAATGTTCACTCCCTCCACCTTTAGTTAATTATCTTACCTATTGGCATCTTCCCAATCATACTGCTATCATTGGTCAGTGGCATAGCTAATGATAACTATCATCAACCACTACCTCCGACCAACAAATGCTAATAGTAATCGGAAATTCTGCCCCAATTTACTAATTTTTAATAATTAATCTGTCTTACCTATTAAATATAAATTGTCATATATAGTTCCTCTAACACCTTTAAATATCTATATTGTACTTACTAGGTGCCATGAATGAATAACAAGGTATGAAGATACAACCTTTGTTTGCTGTAGTAGTGCACCAGCTCCAGCCCAGAAATTAAATAAGTATATGTCTTTACTGAAGCAATGCAAGGTTTAAATAGCTATATAATAGTTCTTAAAGCCAGCGCATGCTAAGCCAGCTAAGGATATCCCAATAAGGCTGATTAGGTGTATTTCCATTGGGGTCCTGTACTACTCCCCATCCCCTTGCTCATGAGGGATGGTAACGACTCAGTGCTTGTGAAAAATCTTTAATGTGCCGAGCGTGGGCGCGATCCCGGGCCTTCTGGGTGGAAGTCCGAGACGCTAGTCACTACACTGGAAATGGTTAATATAATGTTTAATAACTTAAGGAAATGCACAACATGTTAATAAAAGCAATACAAGTAATTAATACAACTATGTAAAAGGGAAGTAAGCACTAAAATATCACTTGAGAAAATATTCCTTCTGAAAAATACAATAATAAGGGGTAACTAAATTAATCTGATCAAATTCACAAACTTGGAAACTAATCACAAATTAATTTAATGTTTTACACTTATAATATAATGATAAAGCAATCAAAAGGAAATAAAGAAATTATATTAATTCACAGTAAACATAATGACTATTAATTATAAACTGATCACTAGAATTATGAATTATTTAGCAATTAGCCTACATATGAAATAGCACTGAAATATATATAATAGGCTAACAATAATAATGCTAAATACACTATTATATTCAATGTACTCAACACTCGGGGACACAGGTAATGATTGCAGGTTACTATATCTTGATGGAGGCCAGAAAAATAATTATATCACTTCACAAGGTATAAATCACTATGTACAGGCAAGAGAGAGAGGTGTGATGAGATGCTACGGTCAGCTGGTCGAGAGTCGAAACTGCAAGGACTCCGGGGGTATATATTATGTCACCAGTGAATCTGGAATTTTCTACTACACACGTGAATGAAATGAAGGAAGGCCAGGAGAGACAGACTAGAGCCTGACAGGTCTAGAACTTGCGAGAAGCAAACACATGAGTGGGAAACTAAAATATGATACTAATCTGGCTTATAAAATCAATTTTAATTCTGGATTACATAACAATATATATATATATGGTGTCCCAGGAGGAAAGGGCATAACTTTGGGAAATGATAGAACAAAATATTCTAAGCATAAAATGTTCTATAACAAAAAGTCCAAATCTCGACTGGTATAGAGATATTGCATTTTGAAAATTGTATTTTCTTCAGTAATTCCCCATAAGGCTGGCCTAGCTGTCCTAGTGCCTACTACACCTCCATTTTTCAGCAATTATTTTACCATGTTATTTTAAAGATACTATAATTATGTAAGTTGCTAAATTATTATAGACATATTAGCTCACTTCGGAGTAGTTGGAAACTATTTGACATGGAAGAGTCCATTACAGTGATGCAGGGGAAGCCACTACATAAAACCTTAAATATCTTTTTAACGGTTGAAATGTGGATTTTTTGTTATAGAATAATATATGCTTAGAATACCCTGTTCTATCATTTCCCAAAGTGATGTCCTATCCTCCTGGGACAACCTGTATATATATATATATATATATATATATATATATATATTGTTACGTCCTGGGATATATAAACACTGGGCTCTTTCTATTGGACTAGGTATGCGGCAACAAGCAACAACGGAAACCGCTAGATCCAACCCTTATCTATAAACCCAGGCAACAAACCACCCTAAACCGTCAAGAGTTCTGCCTGGACAACAAGGTATCCTATGACTCGGTTACAGGGTGCACGCACTATAGACTGCTGATAGTCAAGCAGGCTATATAAAAGATCACACAATTAAGTTGACTTAAAGCTTCAAGGAAAAGATAGATAACGGAATTAAATTGCAGAAACAATTTAATAACAAACTAGAAGAAAGTACATTTAACGTTACGTTAATTAATACAACTAATCACCCCTGCGTGAAAGAAGGTGAAAGCACACAGTCCTCAAAACATCGTACCGGTAGACAAGATGCGGGTTTCTAAACTGCATGCGGCTACTGTAGGGTCTGATGCTTAGCAAAGAAAGTACGTTACGGATTTAGAGAACTCTTAACTCATAAGCAGGAATAAATACTAGTGATAGGCCATACAGTGTATAATGGCATAGGTATAATTAAATAAAGGCAGCAACTCGCAACATAAGCACATACAGGTGTGCTTCTCACTCTTAGTCAGGCAAGCCTGCTCGGACAGAGTCTCTAAGCCAGAACCTGACTCACAATGCTCACAAAAACGGTAAACTGTGGCACAATAACAAGCATACAGAGATAATAAACCCCTAGCTGTTAATCTGCCAGGTGGCAGAGGTCTAGCCGGAAGGATATAGGCTTCGGATACCCGGGCTGAGCCACCTGCTCTAGCCTAGGGACGTTCCCAAGTCTGTGCGCCAAATTACTCTAATTGAAAGGGTGCTCTCTTTAGAGACTCAGATCGCAAGTATCTGACTCTCTCCTGGCGACCCTAAAATAAAAGCAAGACGTGCTAGCGCAGTGCTGAGTGGACTAGGCAAGGGCCCTCACACAACACAACACTAGACACACAGGGACACAGACAAGAAAATGCCCCCAGACTCCCACGGGTATCCTAGTAAAGTCGTGCGGGTCCACAGGACTCACACCAGCAGACTTTACTTAAAGGATCGCAAAAAGCCTCCCCTCCGGTCTAGCCCCTGCTAACCTGACACAAGAACACACTAGCAAGCATGAAACCACCAAATATGAGACAACAAAAAAGCTTCCTAGGTCTCATTAACAATTAAATCTCTGCATAAGGCCCAAAATCCTATCTAGTTATCTGAGAGCTCGTCGTTAATACAATAATAGATATAAGGTCTATCAAGGGGATGGGGTAATTAAATAGATTGGTGAAGTAGTGGAAGGAAGGTATACAAAGTAAGAGAGAAAGTTTCTAAGTGGGGTTGAGAGGGATAGATATCAAGGGGGTCCGAAGGGTACGACAGTGAGGTGAGATCTGAGTCTTGAATCTGTCTGGACCCTACCCTAGGCATGCAAAATACCTCCCATGCTTGGCAACACTCAACACAGTTGCCGGGTCAAAATCGTCTACCCCTTGCGTGAGTCGAAACTAAGCCTAACGTTGCAATCAAATTGGCAACATCAGGCTCGTCCCAAGCTAGACTCTCCGCGCGAAGCAACGTCCCCCAGCCGGTCTCTCTCTCCCGCTCGTCTCCTCCCACTCTCACTAGACTTACATCTTATATATTATAATGAAACAATCAACTATCGAGAATAAAATATACTAAGATGCGTTGGTTAAGAATAAGGGCAGCTACAAGCTGTGAAACAACATAAGAATATCCCAGACATTAGTTACGTTGTCGTAGGATATATACTAAGGAAAAGCCTGCCGGCTGGCGGCAGCCGGCCGGCCGGCCGGCATACTAAGGAAAAGCCTGCCGGCCGGCTGCCGCCAGCCGGTTTCTAAATGGCTGGGCAGCCGACGCGCGCACCCGCCCGCACGTGGCTACTATGCAGAAACGTCACAATATATATATATATTTGTTTTAACTTTCCATGTAGTAACATATTGTCCCTAGTTTAACATTAAGATCCCGTAAGCTCCTACACAGCAAGATATTAACCCTTAGTTTACCCTCTGAAGATTGACGCATTTTGGAAGCATTGAACGGTTCTATAGCGCTTAGAAAGGATCTGTGGGAATTAATACGGTCAAGTTTATCTCAATTGATCCTCTGACTTATATATAGTAATACCCTTACTAATTTGAATAAAATCGTCCAATGGTAACCAGAAAACGTAAGAAAAATGCGTGATCGGCTCTTGAAAGGGTTAATTGTAGCAAAATCATAGGCCTACATATAATAATTGTTTCAGTCGATTACGTCTTCAAATTAGAAGATATAAATGATAAACACTTTCTATATGGATAATTTTTGTTAAAATTAAGCTTACACTATGTACAGTGTGTCATGCTATGGAATAACCCAATCAACCCGTTCAGTACCGGTGACGACTTTTCTATATATTCTGGTATCTATTAGATGAATATATTCAGCTCAGGAAGGACCTTTAACAAATAAAATGCAACAGACTATCGTATTTAATCCTTTGAGCTACACAGATCCTTCTTAAGCTGATTAAAATCGTCTAATAGTGTCAATAATATAATGAAAATTACGTCGCCGATAGTAAATGGGTTAACCACTAGCTAGTTTCAGGCTATAAGGAAGTTAGAAACGTAAACATCGATATAAAACAGAGATTCTATGATGATATAGGTTTCTGATGGATAAATCCTATGTTAATTTGATCTTATGTATTTCAAATTGCACTACGACTCTATTTTTGCTGGTACTTCTGCTGGTTCTATCCAGAGTGAGGTTTGGCATCCTCTACCCAATCTTAGCTGTTTCTCTTTTACTGTCCTACGTTTCATTCTCGGAGTCAGAGGCTAGGAATCATTCTTCCCTTGTATAATTCCCCTACTCGACGAGACAGAAAAACGGGCGAGAATATGCGAGAGTGGTCTCAGACCCTGAGAATAGGACATTTAAATGTTTGTTTTCGTCTGTTCTGGCTCTGTCTCGTGTCGGCCACCCCCAGCAATTGGGTTCCTGCCTGAATATATACATACATACATACATACATACATACACACATGCATACATACATACTTCTGCTAAATGTAGTCTACAGCTCCAACTCCTTTATAGTTTGAAACTTGCAAGTAGTCAACTGTAGTATATTATATTAACGACATTCTGGCTTACTATTGTTACGACCGGCACTACGAAATAAACAAGGGCACTCAATATTGGACTAGATGATAGGCTATATCTGCAACAACGGTACGCTAATTCCAAACCCTCGAACTACTACGCCGGTGAACAAAACACTTAAAACCCTCCAGAGTTAATCTACTGGATAACGGGGAATCAATTAACTGGGTTTTAGTGCACTTCTACAAAGGCTTACCGATGACGGCAAAGCCTGCTCACAACAGGAGTACTTTACGTTAATAAAATGCTCTTAAGTAATAACAATGCTTGAATAAACTATAACAAGATTTAATAAAGGAGTATATGCTTACGTTAACTTTAGTGTGAGTCTGTACTCAACACTAAACTCTTCAATGCTCTATGAAAACACTGGAAGTCTAGTCCTACAGCAATCAGATAAAGAATCTTCTGAAAACGTCTGATGCTCTAAGATGCTCGTTAATATAGAACAGAAATAATGCAGGGGCAGGACACCAAAGTGTGTATCTTAAATACACCAATAAGTAGGATACATATATAAAACAAGGGAGTGCAACAACTCTGTGACAGCACTAATAATCGCCACTCAAAACAGTACTTCCTTAGCCAACGTAACAGCCAAACTGGGTTGTGCACTATGCATCAACCTAGGCTAAAATAAGGCGTGAATAATTCCTACAGCATACACAATTAAAGTTAATACACACAATGCTGTCTTTCTCACTAATAAAGTCTAGCAGTGGCATAAAAGGTACTAGGAAACTAGGCAGAGCGCAAGCATGCTCGTAGCCTACTGTCTCCCCTTGAACAGATTTCCCTTATGTTCTATCCAACAACCAACTCTACTCCTAAAATCGATTAATGAAATATTACAAACACATGTGGCAGTCCGTGGATTCGAACCCAGGATGCTCACACCGAATATCAACACCTTATGCATTACACCACAAAGGCAGTTAAAGAATGGTGGACACTGCCTACGATTTATTATGCAACTTCGAATCCTGCATATCAATCTAAGCATGTACACACATCCCAACTGCAACCCACGTAGGCTATGCATATGTGAATGGAAAGAGCAATTAACCCGGGAACTGCAGGAAGACTCTTAAGAGTTCCCCCGGCGGACTGCGGGAAGACTCTTAAGAGTCAGAAAAAAAAAATCCACTTTAAACATCGAAACAAAAAATATATATATTATCTATTTTATTTTTTTGCCCCTGGGCCATGCAAAATATCACTCCTCTACCTCCCCTCCTTCCCCACTTTCCTCCCCTCCTTCAGTTATCACCTATTTTTCCTGTTATTCCCTTATTCTGAGGTATATTTTCGTGCTAACATTAGCGAGTTGCAAGCAGGGCATTGTCATCACTGTTAGCAAGCGAGTGCAAGAGAGAGAGAGAGAGTATCGATCGACAGTGTCTCTCCAGCCTTGGGGGAAATTGGCGGGAAAAGGAGGTTGCCTCACCCATACATTATGTAACTCCCGCCCTGTATCGCCGATTTTGACCATCCAAACGCTGTTTTCACTTGTTTTATTGTTGTAACAGGTTAATACCTTTATAAGCAACCTATAATAGGCGCATATGGATAAGTATTAATGCTATTTATGGTAAAATGAATATTTTAGTGATGGAAACAGCTCAAATACATGCGCACAGGCAGAGGTGTCTAATTACCCCCATGCGCACTTCAGAGGTTAATGGGGCCTTAACCACTAGGGAAGGCCTCTCGATAAATTACTCCTGAACCAATATCAATTATTATGTTCTATCCAACAACCAACTCTACTCCTAAAATCGATTAATGAAATATTACAAACACATGTGGCAGTCCGTGAATTCGAACCCAGGACACACACACCGAATATCAACACCTTATGCATTACACCACGAAGGCAGTTAAAGAATGGTGGACACTGCCTACGATTTATTATGCAACTTCGAATCCTGCATATCAATCTAAGCATGTACACACATCCCAACTGCAACTCACGTAGGCTATGTATATGTGAATGGAAAGAGCAATTAATGGGGCCTTGACAACTAGGGAAGGCCTCTCGATAAATTACTCCTGAACCAATATCAATTATTATGTTCTATTCAACAATGTTACGTTAAGTGACTTGGAGGCTCTCTTGGTAAGTCCAGATCTCAAGTATTTGGTCTTACCCTGGCGCTCCACAAAGGTCAACAAAATGAGGTAGCAAGCATGCAGGTAAGTGTAGGCAAAAGCCCTTCACCTGTATGCTGCTACACTCGCAAAGCAAAAATATGCACAAGGGTTACCGGCTACCTAGCTTCGTCGATGTTGTACAGGCTCTGACTTGCCACATACATAACTCAGACAACGACCAAAGATACCTTCCACTGTCTAGCATTAAATAATGGGAAAGAACAGCTCAATAATTAGAAGCACCCCAACACTACGATACCATTTGACTATGACTCTAATAATCCCTAAAGCTAGTGCAAACATATATGGAGAACTGGTGCTGGTAATACGACTGGCCGACTATGGAAGTCGTATGCAGAACCAGAAGGGATAAGTAATTGAATAAAGATGAGAAGTATGAAAAAGAAGAAGTTCAGAGAGAGAGATAGTAGTACAGGGGGTTAGATGGGGGGACAGATTGCAAAGGACATGTAGGACCAAGCACGCTATGCCAAGCTCTGAGGAGATACGCGGCGGGGACCCCCCCCAGCACCAACACTAGGACAGCGGCACCCAATCACAGACCACTACGTCATGAAAAGCAAGCTTCCTAGGACGCACCAGGCCCGCCAGCCAATCAAGGGCGTGGGAAAGCTTGCGCGAGCGAGGGAGGCACACGTATATAATACAACCTCGCTGCCTACCTCGCTCTTTATCCTTAACTTCACACAATGGATCTTATATACTGTTTTATCAAAAATTAGTGTTCAGATCGTTCCGGATCATTTACATGCTACTTCCTTATAAATTCCTTCCTTTTCCAACAGGTCACCATTGTCCCAGTTCTTTGACTATAGTATGTGACAAATTGCGCAAATATGTGGAAATTAGTGTTGTTTAATTGCTCACTTCCCCCCTCCCCCCTCCCCTCCTACCTTTCCTTCTCTATTTAGATTACCGGTACGCGCTAGTTCTTTGTTCAACCCGTGCCCCTCTTTCCCCCTCTCCCCCCTTCCCTTCTCCCTTCATTCCCTCGGTTATTGAACATGTGAGTGGATCGAATTTATATAGTTAGTCAGTCTGGAGTGATATCAGCTGGTGGTAGGTTACCCGCCTTACTCGGGTTTATACATGGACACACAATAGAGTGAGTATGGTAGTTGATATTTAATATTTGACCCTTTCAATCAGACTAAGTCCACTCGTTGGCTCTTCTACATACAATAGTAGTATAGTAATTTATAATAAAGAATCGTAGTTGTAATTGTTTGCTGTTGGTGTTTCCCTATAATTATGGGAGGTTATTCATGTGTCTGTTGGGCTGGATTAGCGGGAAATATGTGGGACATGCCTGATTGTGAGAGTCAAATTATGTGTGGTGTGTAGCAACATGTGATATTCCTACTTTTTGTTAACTGAAATAATTTAGTTGCTTCGTTCGTTAATGTATTGGATTAGAAATATATGAAGCTAATTGAAAGGTTCCACTAGTGGCAAGGTGCAAACTAATTTTAATTACTTACTGGAAGTCTCATACATTATTTAATTATATCTAACGAGTTTTACTTATAAGTTCATAAAGGTTTATTTCTATCAACTTATTAGACATTAAGAATTAGCCATACATGTGTTGGCGATTGGTGTGTTATTTGTGTTTTGTATCACTTATAGATTGAACATGACTTTATTATAAACATTTGTATTTCTAAATTCTTGGAAAGAACATGCACTTAGTTTGTTTGTTGATCTCAGGATGAAACTTGATCCAGAATAAATAAGTTCTACATCCAGTTGTGTTTGGCTGTCCAATCCTGAAACATTTCATCTCTCGGCGTGCCATGGACGGCGAGGTGAGACAGGACCCAAGCAAACCGAGTGACCAACCTGAGGCCGGGGATACCACCAGCACTACAACCACCAACAGGACTACAGACAACGCAACCCAACACTTCAGCTCTACCATGGAAGCTAACGTTATATCCTTAGATTTGATAAAAACAAAGCGAGCAAATGCAAAGAGAAAATTTACACGGAAAATAAATGGACTAAATGAACGAATAAGATGCAACGATCCAATAGAGGCATTGAAACAGAAATTCAGTGAAGTGTTACAGGCTTACGGAGAAGTGGAATTGTATCATGATGAGTATATAATTAATGTTGGGTCAGTCTGTGAGCTTGATGAAACTTATATGGACGAAATAGATATGAAAATTGACAGTGTAAGAGCAGTTATAGCGAGTCTTTCAGCCAAAGGAAGTGGTGAAAATACCAATGTAGTTCGGGTAAAAAGACTCGATGCACCGTGCTTTGCTGGTAAGATCCGTGACTACCCAACTTTCAAAAAGGACTATGAACGATTAATGAAAAGAGGCTTTGGAAATGACCCCTATGCTTTGACGAGTTGTCTTACAGGGGAAGCTCTAGAGTGTGTTCGAGGAGTGGAGGACAATTATGAGGAAATGTTTATCAGACTGGACAAAAAGTATGGAAAGCCTCGCAAACTAGCTGATGCAATCATAAGTGAACTAAAGAAACTAAAACTAATTCATGATGGGGATAATGAGAAATTTGTTGCTATGGTTGACGTAATTGAACACAGCTGGCTGGACCTTAAGAAAATGAACTTAGAAAGTGAAATGAATACTGCTACCATGGTGAGTCAGATTGAAAAGATTCTACCAAGTGTTCAGAAACGAGAATGGGTACTAAAAGTAGAAGACAATGAAAGTGATGCACAATTCCCAAGATTACTAGAATTCTTACTCAAAGAAAAGAGAGCCATGGAATACATGAATACTGATATTAGGAAACCACAAATGCAAAATTCAAAGGGAATATGTCAATCCTCGGTCGTTAAGGAAAATGAGGGAAACAACACAGAATCTGGATTGGTGAATGTTGTGCAAAAATTACAAGAAACTCAACAACAAATGCAAACAAACATGAACAAAATGACAGAAATGGTATCTAATCTACTCAGCAACCCATAAGCACAACCCCAAGGACAGAAACCTTCACATCATACAGACCAGTTATGGGAATGACTATTACGGGAAATAATAATTGCTGGTATCACGGAACAAATACCCATCCAATATCTGAGTGTGTTGGATTTCATAGACTCGATGGCAACGCAAAAATCGATGCTATTCGTCAAAGTGGTGGATGCATCTGTTGTTTGGAAGTTGGACATTTTACAAGATATTGTACAAGGAAAAAACCTTGTGAAGCATTTAACAATCAGCAACAAATATGTGGTAGACTGCATCATCCACTCTTACATGAAGCTTATTCAAATGGTGACACTTTTCACAACACTGTAAATGTGGCCGATAAGCATCAGAGAAGGGAAGGAGTTTTGCTTATGTTCAGCAAAATACCATGCAAACATCAACATGTAACAGTACTTTGTTATGTTTATTTTCACTGCTAGAACTTTCCCACTCATCTATAATTGTAGTGCGGTTTTCAATCTGTATTTTGGCATTGAGTAGAGCTCTGTAAGTCAACTGGTTCAGTTGTGATGACGATTTCAGTGGAGCCAATATTGCAGAGATGTTGCCAATATGGGGGCTTTTTAGACACTAATTTCGTCATGACGTCAGAACAATAACATTGAGGAGTCTTCTCCTTCTTGTTTTCGGAGGTGCGGTGACGAACGCTTGGGTTTGTTAACATAAGTCGTACGCACGACATTCGGACCAAGCTTAATTAGGCTATTAAGCTCATGCCTTAGATAAGGCATACCGGGTAGCGGCCCTTCTTTCGTGCTGTCCTTACCTAAGGCAGACCGGGTAGGAAGGGTTAATGGAATCACAGAAAATGATGTGTCTAGACCACTTGGAAAAGTGGACATGCTCATAGGAACTGATTGTTGTGCCCTTCTGCCTGAAGTAGAAAAGACTGTAAACAATCTCCAGTTAATGAAAAACCAGTTTGGGTATTGTTTGCGTGGATCCCATCCTCTTATCAAGATTACGGACAAGAACATTAACCAAGCACAAGTCCGAATTCACCACTTAGCTGTATCAACAGAAGTGAACAACATAATTCTAGATATCTCTAAATCTCCTAACAAAATGCAGTATTTCTTTGATATTGCAAGCCTTGGTACCTCCTGCATTCCTAAATGTGGCGGATGCAAATGTGGCAATTGTGCTGCTGGAAATGGACACTACACACTCCAAGAAGAAAGAAAACTTTCACTGATCAAGCAGGGATTAAGTCATAACCCAGAAACTAAACAATGGACGGTAAAGTACCCCTGGATAAAGATACCCCTGGTTCAGACAAAATGGCATCATGACAAGAGAAATGTAAAATCAGGTGATGTAGTGTTAGTTCAAGACAGCAATGCAATGAGAGGAGAATGGAGACTTGCTCAAGTTCATAGGACTCATGAAGGGCGAGATGGTAAAATTAGAGATGTAATAATTAGGTATGAGTCAGGAACCAGGTAAAATGTACGATGAAAAATTTGATAAGTACCTGAATAGATCTGTTCATCGCTTATTTGTTATCCTACCAATTGAGGAGCAAACTCAGTAGTGGTTTTCGTGGGGGGGGGGAGTGTTTTATGAAAAATTAGTGTTCAGATCTTTCCGGATCGTTTACATGCTACTTCCTTGTAAATTCCTTCCTTTTCCAACAGGTCACCATTGTCCCAGTTCTTTGACTGTAGTATGTGACAAATTGCGCAAATATGTGGAAATTAGTGTTCATGTTTAATTGCTCACTTCCCCCCTCCCCCCTCCCCTCCTACCTTTCCTTCTCTATTTAGATTACAGGTATGCGCTAGTTCTTTGTTCAACCGGTCCCCCTCTTTCCCCCTCTCCCCCCTTCCCTTCTCCCTTCACCCTTCATTCCCTCGGTTATTGAGTTTGTGAGTGGATCGAATTTATATAGTTAGTCAGTCTGGAGTGATATCAGCAGGTGGTAGGTTACCCGCCTTACTCGGGTTTATACATGGACACACAATAGAGTGAGTATGGTAGTTGATATTTAATATTTGACCCTTTCAATCAGACTAAGTCCACTCGTTGGCTCTTCTACATACAATAGTAGTATAGTAATTTATAATAAAGAATCGTAGTTGTAATTGTTTGCTGTTGGTGTTTCCCTATAATTATGGGAGGTTATTCATGTGTCTGTTGGGCTGGATTAGCGGGAAATATGTGGGACATGCCTGATTGTGAGAGTCAAATTATGTGTGGTGTGTAGCAACATGAGATATTCCTACTTTTTGTTAACTGAAATAATTTAGTTGCTTCGTTCGTTAATGTATTGGATTAGAAATATATGAAGTTAATTGAAAGGTTCCACTAGTGGCAAGGTGCAAACTAATTTTAATTACTTACTGGAAGTCTCATACATTATTTAATTATATCTAACGAGTTTTACTTATAAGTTCATAAAGGTTTATTTCTATCAACTTATTAGACATTAAGAATTAGCCATACATGTGTTGGCGATTGGTGTGTTATTTGTGTTTTGTATCACTTATAGATTGAACAAGACTTTATTATATACATTTGTATTTCTAAATTCTTGGAAAGAACATGCACTTAGTTTGTTTGTTGTTCTCAGGATGAAACTTGATCCAGAATAAAGAAGTTCTACATCCAGTTGTGTTTGGCTGTCCAATCCTGAAACATATACTATCAATGATATAAAATACTTCCAAGTGTCACAGACAAGAATAAAGACCACCACTGATCTGTCTGTGACAACATGAACTCTATGAAAGAAAGAACATCGTTCTACGATTATTGTAGTCCGTTTCACTGCCCTGGCGAGCGCTAGCGAGTTACGAATGCATTTTTGGCAAGCTGGCCAGTGTAACACCCCGCCCAAGATGTGGGACGTTTCAGCCTCAGGTGAGCTCCACATCTGGCCAGACAGAATGCCCACCAACCCCGCATCACCCAGCTACTCTCCCAAGTTGTGAAAACAAGGCACGATCACAAACATAAAACACTGCATTATAAACAAATCTGCACAACACTTCCCCAAAATAATAGCATCATAATAATTAGATCACGCTCAACGAGCAAACTTCACCAAGCCTAGCCTACTAAGACAACAGCTCAGAGTGTCTTAGATTCTTGCTGTAATATACTGCACTTATATACTATCAAAAAGAAAGAGTTTTTATGTGAGGTTTTTATATTTTAATAGTGTTTTTGGCAGCTTTGCACTACAGTGGCAAGCCTAATTTTTCTCCACTCTCAAACAAACACTGACTGAACGGCGAGGGTTGTCCTTCAAACATACCCTCCCGTGACAAACAATCAGCCAGAACATTATCAGTGCCCTTAACATGCCACACATCCAACTTGTGTTCCGGCAGCAAAACAACACCTGGCACTGATAAACTGCCCAGTCCATCACAAGACTGGCACTTCTCTTCGCTCTCTCCGGCAACGGGACCTGCCAATAACCTTTCACTAGTTCTACCTTAGTGATAAACGAGGCAGCCCCGATGCGGTCTATGGTGTCGTCAACTCTGGGTAATGAATAGGCGTCTGTCAGGGATATTATTACATTTTTTTTTTTTTTAAAGAGACAATAAATGGAGGAAGGAAAAACACAGATAAAACAAAAAGGTCCATGTGCCTAAAGGCATCCTCCATTCATAAAATGTTTGTAACAACTGGATTTAAACATTTGCAGATTGTAAGTTTGTGGAAAGCAATTCGAGGGAAGTGAATTCCAAAGAGTAGTAGCTCTGGGGATAAATGAATTCTGATAAGCAGAAGTTCTGCATTGTGGAGGAGAAAGTGTAAATTCATGGGCGCTCTCAGCTGCCCTAGTTCTACGCGGAAAGATGTGGAGAGGCGGCACAATTGAAGCAAGTTCCTCGGAACAATTGCTGTGAAAATCTGTAGAATAATGCAAGGGATGCAACGTTTCTTCGTATGGATAATGTAGGAAGGTCCTGTGTGATTGCAGGGTTATTGATTAATATAATAGCTTTATTTTGAATGTTGTCCAACTGCCTCAATGCAACCACTCCACTTCCACCCCACAGAGGTGAACAGTAATCCATCTGAGAACGCACATGACTTTTATATCACGGCCAACTGCTCGTCAGTGAAGAATTCTCGAACTCTGCACAGGAGTCCCAGTTTTTTAGAGGCATTCTTAGCAATGCTTCTAACATAATGTGTCCAGCTCAAGTTAGTAGTTAATGTTACACCGAGAATGTCAATACTAGGGGAAGTGGGAATATTTACATCATTAACAAATATATGGGAGTCAGTGAGATTCTGTCGGTTAGAAAATTGAATGTATTTGGTTTTCTGTGCATTAAAGAAACTAGGTTCTTTTGTCCCCATCCATTAATTCTAGAAAGGTCCTGGTTCAGAGAAATTGCAGTGTTTATTTTTGAATTTATAAGATCGGGTTGGGTGAAAGAATTGGTAAATGTGAAGGAACTGTGAGTGTTGAGTCATCTGCGTAGGAATGTATTGGATTATGAGTGGTAGATATGAGATCATTGATATGAATGAGGAACAGAATTGGGGCCAAAACTGATCCCTGGGGAACACCAGCATTTATTGAGTGAAATTGAGAATAAAGGCCATCTACCATTACACATATTTTTCTGTTATGAAGATAAGAAGAAATTAGTGGAACTAATGATGCAAGGCCGTAGTGTGACATCTTCGACAATAAGGATTGATGCCAGACTCTATCAAATGCCTTTGATATATCCAGTGCTATTGTATGTGTTTCATCATGTTGGTCTGTAGCTTGGTTGATTTGATGCGTAAGAAGGCAAAGCATGTCTGCAGTTGATCGACATCGTCTAAAACCATATTGCCTATCACTGATTAATTTATTATTCTCAAGATGCTTAATTATGTGATTATTTAATATAATTTCAAAGACTTTACCAAGAGTGGAAGTTATAGCTATTGGTCTGTAGTTTGATGGATCTGAAGAGGCACCTTTTTTAGGAACTGGATGGATGTTTGCTTCTTTCCAGGGTACTGGAAAGCATGAGGTATGAGTACACAGACGGAAACATTTTGCCAATACTGGAGCGAGCACCAAGGAGCAATTTTTATGTACTATTGGAGGAATTTCATCTGAACCAGGAGCCTTATCTACCGAGAGATTCTGCAAAATAGTTTTGACATGTCTGGTGTGGATCTTAAGTGAGGGAATTTCAGGCGAATTAAAATTAAGTACAGGGACATCTTGATTTATTTCATCTAAGGTTGAGTTGGTGGAGAAAATATCCGCAAGAAGGTTAGCTTTACCTCGTGGGTCACTTACAAGATTGCCAGTCGGAGATTTTAATGGTGGAATGAATAATACACCAACACTCTTGCAATCAACATACACACGGATCTTGCCACTTAACTCAGGTTGCAAAGTTACTGGCAACGACCACTCACGATATCCCTTATCCCTCAGACCCTTTTTCCACATGTAGTCCAGCTCTGTTCTTACGACAGGCTGTCGAGCAGGATTTATACGGTAGGGAGCCAATTTGAGCCTTACACTGTCTCCAGCCTCCATGTCGGGTACTACCCCGTACATCAGGCCTGGAGAACCAACAAACATGCGGATATACTGCCACAGCCTAGTAAACAACTTCTCTCGAATAACAACATACTCATTGCCCTCCCACAACCCAGCCGAGACCACAGTTTCTAAGGTATAGCCTCCCTCCTTCTCCACCTCTGTCCCCAGAACAGCCAGGTCATGAGAGGGACAACCTGTACCACCTGTGCAGTCACTCCCACAGTTCATAAGTGCTAATGCTTCCCCGCCGATTCCGTACATGCGCACCCCCGCATTCCTTGCGACTACACCTGCCAGCGCAGCATCACCGCCTTCAGCGACACGGCCAGATACAGTCGGTCTATGGTAGGGCTGTTGCATTTTACTAGGGCAGCATTGGGAGGCTATGCGGCGGCCGGGCGCATCCACTCCACAGCCCGATGTCTGCTCAATGTCCTGATGCTGATCACCACCCTTAGCAGCCATGGGTCGACCCTGACCTGACATCCATGCCACAGCCTCGTCGCCTACCTTTAACCACTGAAACAACGAGGCCAACGGTTTACTAACACTTAAATTACCTGCCAGCGGAACCTCGTGCACCGCATGAGTTGTGAGGCCTGGGTGCTCGGCACAAACAGCGGGGTATGAACCGAGCAGGTGCTGGAGCGCTGCACACTGCTGCTCAGGCAGGTGCTCAAGCGCTTCCACAGCCACCTGACTCTTGTCCCCCGCCCACTGCTCCACCGAGACATGACAATCCCAACTCTCCTCCACCTGTGCCCCACTGCCCCCCTCTTCTTCTCCACCTTGGCCGCTGCAGACCAACACAGGGACAGTAGGCTGCTCAGGTGGTTGCCTCACAAACTCCTTTAACAGGTTCACATGACATGCTTCCCCGTCCTCGAGTTCAATAGCCCCGTTCCCACAACTCTCAAGACTAAGATCTTCTAGTTTCCCCTGGGAACTACTCTGTCGCGGAGTGCCATCACGCCCTACCATGTCACTAGGGGGGACAGGTTCTGGGGCCACTCCGGAGCTCATAATGGGTGCAAGTACCGAGTCACCAAGGAGTGTCACTGGGTCCAAACTCTCAACCCAACCACCAGCCTCGAATTTCTCCTTCCGACCCTTCCTCCGCTGGTCTGCAACTTGGGTACTAGGCTGTGACACCTGAGCGGACTGAGATCTCTCGAGCCCCTCCCTACTCGTGTCGGCCGCCCTCTCGGCAACGACTAAGGGTGGAACCTCGGGAGTGGGCACCGCAAAGTCATTGCCGAGAAGGAGGTCGACCTCCTCAACTGGCAATTTCTCCACCACACCCACATCCAACTCCTGTGTTACACCGTCCACCTCAAGCTCCACTCTAACCAGCGGGTAAGACCGCGTAGCATTGATACCTTGAACCACCACAACCCGAGCCGCGTTAATAGGCTTGCCAGTGAAATTCTGAATAAGTGTCTGGGAAGCGCCCGTATTACGCAGCAACTCAAGCCTATGCTCCACACTAGCCCACCTCACAGTGCCGTGCCCCCTATGACCACAAAAAGCATCTCGGACGGGTGACGAGCCCTCCTGCTGCTTCTGCACCGACTGTGACTTCGCAACCGACATATTACCCCGGGCAAATGCGGAAGACCTCAAAGACACACCAATGTTGCTCACTAGTGACACCACTGCTGTAGGCGGTGTGCTCGGACATGAGCGCAATATGCCCCTTCTCATGACACTTTAAACACTCCACTTCACTCTTGGACTTCCTCTGAGGTGAGGAAGGGCCCTGGCCTTTCTTTAACGGGAAGGGTTTCGACTTGGGTTCATAATTGGCAACAGTACACTTAAATGGATAATTAGTTGGGTCATTAATTCGGGGGGGTGGAGTGGTACGCCCCTGGATACCTGCCCCAGCTCTCTGTGCAGACCCGCACCCACGAATCAATGACACCCTAAGGTCAGCCAGCTCAGCCGCCTTCTGCAGAGTTTTTGGTTGCTTTTCTTTCAGGTTAAGAGTCAAGTCACTGCCAGTACATTTAAAAAATTGTTCCAACAACACGAATTGCTTTAGTGCATCAAAAGTAGGTGCCTTCTCCCACCTCAACCGATTTTCAAGTACATCTGACAGCTCTCTAGCGTGTTCCTGGAAAGTACTCTCCTTTCTTTTTGGAACCGCCCTAAACTTCAGCCTATAGGTCTCTGGCTGTAGCTCATACGCCCTCAGGACAGCCTCTTTCAACGCCTCATATTCAACACAAGACTCTATGGGTAAAGCATCGTACGCCTTGAGTGCTTTCCCAGTCAATCGTGAAGAGACAAGAGCTGCCCACTTCTCCTCGGGCCATTGGTGCTCCCGGCACTTTTTCTCAAACCGGAGAAAGAATTCTGTAACTCCTACCTCATCAAATACTGGAACCAACTTTAGTAGATGCGACAGGGACTGGTCATGGGCTCGACCCCCCTGGACGACTCGGCACCTCGTCACCTCTACACGAGTTTTCTCTAGATCAACATCGGCACGATACCTTTAAGACTCAAACTTGCGCTCAGACTCTCGCTCACGCTGCTCGAGCTTCCGCTGCTCGAGCTCAAGCTTCTGCTGCTCAAGCCGAAACAACATCTCGGGAGTCAAACCCTGAGGAGGGGGTGCTACTATCGAGGACCCACCCAGTGAGTCACTTAGAGGCATACCCAACCGCCAGCGGGCCTCGGCCTGCGGGAACGTACTCGGCTCCGGACCCCGAGGGGGCGCCATGACAGGAGTTGAGTGGAATGGGGGCTGGAACGAAGGTGCCCCAGCTCCGGTTCCACCCGAACCCCCATGCACCCCACCCAGCACACAGGCAACCAGCTCACTTCTCGACATACCGCTAGTACCGGAAAACCCTAAGACCGTGGCTACACACTGCAGTCCGTACCGGTCCGCCGACATAGGCTTCCCCCAAAAAATCCGAGCATCCTCCTCATTGTTCACCAACCGAACGCTGTTAACCAACTCCACCTCCTCGCCTGTCTCTCGCACTGTGCCCTCACTATGCTCAGACCCGTCCAGTGACATGATGGAGTCAAAAAAATAAAATCTCAAGTCAAGACAAAAGTAGCCAAACTTTCGCGTAGCTTTATTCACCAAAAAATATTCGAAGATGTTCTTGAGTGCAATACTAGGTCACCAATAACTCCAACAAGTTCTATATATCCTCAAAACAATGTCTGCTGCCAACAATGCGAGAAATAAATTCAACCCCAAATGGCAATAAGATTTCTCCAAAAAAAAACTGCAATATTCAGTTCACTATATTCTGGTCTAAGGTCGCCATTTGTTACGACTGACACTACGAAATAAACAAGGACACTCAATATTGGACTATATGATAGGCTATATCTGCAACAATGGTACACTAATTCCAAACCCTCGAAGTATTACGCCGGTGAACAAAACACTTAAAACCCTCCAGAGTTAATCTACTGGATAACGGGGTATCAATTAACTGGGTTTTAGTGCACTTCTATAAAGGCTTACCGATGACGGCAAAGCCTGCTCACAACAGGACTACTTTACGTTAATAAAATGCTCTTAAGTAATAACAATGCTTGAATAAACTATAACAAGATTTAATAAAGGAGTATATATATTTTTTTTTTTTTTTTTTTTTTCTATGTGATTGAGGGAGGCAAAAGGCATAACTGCCTATAGTGAGTGCCTCCCCCATAGTTGAAAGAGTGACAGGGCCAAAATCAAGGGACGTTCGAGCCAAAATGCCTGGACACACAGAGTTTGAAGCAATTTAAGTCATAGGAAGAGGGAAAGACTGATTCTGGGAGAGAGTTCCAGAGCTCAGATATTGAGTAGAAGAAAGTTTGAGAGTAACGTTTCACTCTTGGGTTGGAGAGTTGCACAGAGTAGGGGTGGGATTGAGTTGCAAGACGGGTACCACGTGCCCTACGTAAAGGAGGTGGTATGCACTGGGATAGCTCTGAGGAACACTGATTATTATAGTAGCGATAGAATAGCGAGAGAGATGCAACATTGCGGCGGAGAGAGAGAGATTGCAGAGAGTTGGTGAGTGGACGGGAGTTAATGATACGAAAGGCCTTCCTTTCAACTTTGTCTAGGAGAGCGGTGTGAGAGGAACCTCCCCACACATGTGAACAATACTCAATACAAGCCTAGTAAGTATGCTTACGTTAACTTTAGTGTGAGTCTGTACTCAACACTAAACTCTTCAATGCTCTATGAAAACACTGGAAGTCTAGTCCTACAGCAATCAGATAAAGAATCTTCTGAAAACGTCTGATGCTCTAAGATGCTCGTTAATATAGAACAGAAATAATGCAGGGGCAGGACACCAAAGCGTGTATCTTAAATACACCAATAAGTAGGATACATATATATAAAACAAGGGAGTGCAACAACTCTGTGACAGCACTAATAATCGCCACTCAAAACAGTACTTCCTTAGCTAACGTAACAGCCAAACTGGGTTGTGCACTATGCATCAACCTAGGCTAAAATAAGGCGTGAATAATTCCTAAAGCATACACAATTAAAGTTAATAAACACAATGCTGTCTTTCTCACTAATAAAGTCTAGCAGTGGCATAAAAGGTACTAGGAAACTAGGCAGAGCGCAAGCATGCTCGTAGCCTACTGTCTCCCCTTGAACAGATTTCCCTTATGTTACGTTAAGTGACTTGGAGGCTCTCTTGGTAAGTCCAGATCTCAAGTATCTGGTCATACCCTGGCGCTCCACAAAGGTTAACAAAATGAGGTAGCAAGAATGCAGGTAAGTGTAGGCAAAAGCCCTTCACCTGTATACTGCTACACTCGCAAAGCAAAAATATGCACAAGGGTTACCGGCTACCTAGCTTCGTCGATGTTGTACAGGCTCTGACTTGCTACATACATAACTCGGACAACGACCAAAGATACCTTCCACTGTCTAGCATTAAATAATGGGAAAGAACAGCTCAATAATTAGAAGCACCCCAACACTATGATACCATTTGACTATGACTCTAATAATCCCTAAAGCTAGTGCAAACATATATGGAGAACTGGTCCTGGTAATACGACTGGCCGACTATGGAAGTCGTATGCAGAACCAGAAGGGATATGTAATTGAATAAAGATGAGAAGTATGAAAAAGAAGAAGTTCAGAGAGAGAGATAGTAGTACAGGGGGTTAGATGGGGGGACAGATTGCAAAGGACACGTAGGACCAAGCACGCTATGCCAAGCTCTGAGGAGATACGCGGCGGGGATCCCCCCCCAGCACCAACACTAGGACAGCGGCACCCAATCACAGACCACTACGTCATGAAAAGCAAGCGTCCTAGGACGCACTAGGCCCGCCAGCCAATCAAGGGCGTGGGAAAGCCCAAGCGAGCGAGGGAGGCACACGTACATAATACAACCTCGCTGCCTACCTCGCTCTTTCTCCTTAACTTCACACAATGCATCTTATATACTATCAATGATATAAAATACTTCCAATTGTCACAGACAAGAATAAAGACCACCACTGATCTGTCTGTGACAACATGAACTCTATGAAAGAAAGAATATCGTTCTAAGATTATTGTAGCCTGTTTCACTGCCCTGGCGAGCGCTAGCGAGTTACGGGTGCATTCTGGCCATTTGTTACGACCGGCACTACGATATAAAAAAGGGCACTCAATATTGGACTAGATGATAGGCTATATCTGCAACAACGGTACGCTAATTCCAAACTCTCGAACTATTACGCCGGTGAACAAAACACTTAAAACCCTCCAGAGTTAATCTACTGGATAACGGGGTATCAATTAACTGGGTTTTAGTGCACTTCTACAAAGGCTTACCGATGACGGCAAAGCCTGCTCACAACAGGAGTACTTTACGTTAATAAAATGCTCTTAAGTAATAACAATGCTTGAATAAACTATAACAAGATTTAATAAAGGAGTATATGCTTACGTTAACTTTAGTGTTAGTCTGTACTCAACACTAAACTCTTCAATGCTCTATGAAAACACTGGAAGTCTAGTCCTACAGCAATCAGATAAAGAATCTTCTGAAAACGTGTGATGCTCTAAGATGCTCGTTAATATAGAACAGAAATAATTCAGGGGCAGGACACCAAAGCGTGTATCTTAAATACACCAATAAGTAGGATACATATATAAAACAAGGGAGTGCAACAACTCTGTGACAGCACTAATAATCGCCACTCAAAACAGTACTTCCTTAGCCAACGTAACAGCCAAACAGGGTTGTGCACTATGCATCAACCTAGGCTAAAATAAGGCGTGAATAATTCCTAAAGCATACACAATTAAAGTTAATAAACACAATGCTGTCTTTCTCACTAATAAAGTCTAGCAGTGGCATAAAAGGTACTAGGAAACTAGGCAGAGCGCAAGCATGCTCGTAGCCTACTGTCTCCCCTTGAACAGATTTCCCTTATGTTACGTTAAGTGACTTGGAGGCTCTCTTGGTAAGTCCAGATCTCAAGTATCATGTTCTTTATCTGGCGCTCCACAAAGGTCAACAAAATGAGGTAGCAAGCATGCAGGTAAGTGTAGTCAAAAGCCCTTCACCTGTACACTGCTACACTCGCAAAGGAAAAATATGCACAAGGGTTACCGGCTACCTAGCTTCGTCGATGTTGTACAGGCTCTGACTTGCCACATACATAACTCAGACAACGACCAAAGATGCCTTCCACTGTCTAGCATTAAATAATGGGAAAGAACAGCTCAATAATTAGAAGCACCCCGACACTATGATACCATTTGACTATGACTCTAATAATCCCTAAAGCTAGTGCAAACATATATGGAGAACTGGTGCTGGTAATACGACTGGCCGACTATGGAAGTCGTATGCAGAACCAGAAGGGATAAGTAATTGAATAAAGATGAGAAGTATGAAAAAGAAGAAGTTCAGAGAGAGAAATAGTAGTACAGGGGGTTAGATGGGGGGACAGATTGCAAAGGACATGTAGGACCAAGCACGCTATGCCAAGCTCTGAGGAGATACGCGGCGGGGACCCCCCCAGCACCAACACTAGGACAGCGGCACCCAATCACAGACCACTACGTCATGAAAAGCAAGCGTCCTAGGACGCACCAGGCCCACCAGCCAATCAAGGGCGTGGGAAAGCCCGCGCGAGCGAGGGAGGCACACGTACATAATACCACCTCGCTCTTTCTCCTTAACTTCACACAATGCATCTTATATTCTATCAATGATATAAAATACTTCCAAGTGTCACAGACAAGAATAAAGACCACCACTGATCTGTCTGTGACAACATGAACTCTATGATAGAAAGAACATCATTCTACGATTAGTGTAGCCCATTTCACTGCCCTGGCGAATGCTAGCGAGTTACGAGTGCATTCTGGCAAGCTGGCCAGCGTATCACCCCGCCCAAGATGTGGGACGTTTCAGCCTCAGGTGAACTCCACATCTGACCAGACAGAATGCCCACCAACCCCGCATCACCCTGCTACTCTCCCAAGTTGTGAAAACAAGGCACGATCACAAACATAAAACACTGCATTATAAAAACAAAAATCTGCACAACACTTCCCCAAAATAATAGCATCATAATAATTATATCACGCTCAACGAGCAAACTTCACCAAGCCTAGCCTACTAAGACAACAACTCAAAGTGTTTTAGATTCTTGCTGTGATATACTGCACTATACTGTATACTATCAAAAAGTAAGAGTTTTTATGTGAGGTTTTTATAATTTTTAATAGTGTTTTTGGCGGCGTTGCACTACAGTGGCAAGCCTAATTTTTCTCCACTCTCAAACAAACACTGACTGAACGGCGAGGGTTCTCCTTCAAACATACCCTCCCATGACAAACAATCAGCCAGAACATTATCAGTGCCCTTAACATGCTACACATCCAACTTGTGCTCCGGCAGCAAAACAACATCTGGCACTGATAAACTGCCCAGTCCATCACAAGACTGGCACTTCTCTTCGCTCTCTCCGGCAACGGGGCCTGCCAATAATCTTTCACTATTTCCACCTTAGTGATAAACGAGGCAGCCCCGATGCGGTCTATGGGGTCGTCAACTCTGGGTAATGGATAGGCGTCTGTCAGGGATAATGCTTCCACACTCTTGCAATCAACACAAACACGGGTCTTGCCACTTAACTCGCAAAGTTACTGGCAATGACCACTCACGATATCCCATATCCCTCAGACCCTTTCCAACATGTAGTCGAGCTCTGCTTTCACGACAGGCTGTCGAGCAGGATTTATACGGTAGGGAGCCAATTTGAGCATTGCACTGTCTCCAGCCTCCGTGTCGGATTCTACCCCGTACATCAGGCCTGGAGAATCAACAAACATGCAGACGTACTGCCACAGCCCAGTAAACAACTTATCTTGGCGCTCAGGAACAAGAGGTTGCAACTTATCTCGAAGAACAACATGCCTAGTGCCCTCCCACAACCCAGCCGAGACCATAGTTTCTACACTATAGTCTCCCTCCTTCTCCACCTTTGTCCCTAGAACAGCCAGGTCATGAGAGGGACAATCTGTACCACCTGGGCAGTCACTACCATAGTTCATAATTGCTAAGGCTTCCCCGCCGATACCGTACATGCGCACCCCCGCCTTCCTTGCGACTACACCTGCCGGCGCAGCATCACCGCCTTCAGCGACACGGCCAGATACAGTCGGTCTATGGTAGGGCTGTTGCATTTTACTAGGGCAGCATTGGGAGGCTCTGCGACGACCGGGCACATCTATGCCACAGCCAACCTCACCAATCTGCTCAATGTCCTGATTCTGACCACCACCCTCAGCAGCCATGGGTCGACCCTGACCTGACAACCATGCCAAATCCTCGTCGCCCACCTTGAACCACTGAAACAACGAGGCCAACGGTTTACTAACACTCAAGTTACCTGCCAGCGAAACCTCGTGCACCGCATGAGTTGTGAGGCCTGGGTGCTGAGCACAAACAGTGAGGTATGAACCGAGCAGGTGCTGGAACGCTGCACACTGCTGCTCAGGTAGGTGCTCAAGCGCTTCCACAGCCACCTGACTCGCGTCCCCCGCCCACTGCTCCGCCGAGACATGACAATCCCAACTTTCCTCCACCTGTGCCCCACTGCCCCCCTCTCCTTCTTCACCTTGGCCGCTGCAGACCAACACAGGGACAGTAGGCTGCTCAGGTGGTTGCCTCACAAACTTCTTTAACAGGTTCACATGACATGCTTTCCCGTCCTCGAGTTCAATAGCCCCGTTCCCACAACTCACAAGACTAAGATCTTCTAGTTGCCCCTGGGAACTACTCTGTCGCGGAGTGCCATCACGCCCTACCATGTCACTAGGGGGGACAGGTTCTGGGGCCACTCCGGAGCTCATAATTGGTGCAAGTACCGAGTCACCAAGGAGTGTCGCTGGGTCCAAACTCTCAACCCGACCACCAGCCTCGACTTTCTCCTTCCGACCCTTCCTCCGCTGGTCTGGAACTTGGGTACTAGGCTGTGACACCTGGGCGGACTGAGATCTCTCGAGCCCCTCTTGCCTCTCCCTACTCGTGTCGGCCGCCCTCTCGGCAACGACTAAGGGTGGAACCTCGGAAGTAGGCACCGCAAAGCCATTACTGAGAAGGAGGTTGACCCCCTCAACTGGCAATTTCTCCACAACACCCACATCCAACTCCCGTGTCACACCGTCCACCTCAAGCTCCACTCTGACCAGCGGGTAAGACCGCGTAGCATTGATGCCTTGAACCACCACAACCCGAGCCGCGTTAATAGGCTTGCCAGTGAAGTTCTTAACAAGTGTCTGGGAAGCGCCCGTATCACGCAGCAACTCAAGCCTATGCTCCACACCAGCCCACCTCACAGTGCTGTGCCCCCTATGACCACAAAAAGCATCTCAGACGGGTGACGAGCCCTCCTGCTGCTTTTGCACCGACATTTGTTTTTGAATTTTTTGACAGATAATCAGTCATCATCTGAAGGGGAGGTTGTGTTTTGCTCCTTAACCCTCCAGCCCCGGCTATGTATTATATATATATTCCTCGAAAACCGGGTGTTTTGGCCGAAAAACGTCTAGGCTAGGCTACCGTATATTCGTTAATCAGACTGCTTCCCGCATTCCCGCGCATCCCCAAGCGTAGCTGTGTTATTTACCTGTAGAATGGCATTAAGTAGAGCTCTAAGTCAACTGGTTGAGCTGTGATGATGATTTCATTGGAGATAACTTTATGGCCAAAACAGCCACTTTACACCACTTTTCGATACTTAACAACAACATACAGGCACACACGAACAAGCGACGCTCTCCTTCTTGTGGCCGGAGATGCGGAGCGTCGGTCCTGCCGGCTGTTGTTTACATGCGTCGGACCGACGCCTCGCACACCAAGCTCACATGCTTTGACGTCATGGGTGTTTAAGAGCCCTTCCGGGTAGCTCGTGTATGCTTTTTTATGGGCGTTCAAGAGCCCTTCCGGGAACAGAGGGTTAAACCTCCTTTACGCTTAAAAATATACTTAAGAGATAATTTTTTATATTTTTAGCATAAAAGTGTTCTGGCCAAAGGCAGGTTCTTCGTCAATTACTAGCTCGCTATCGCTCGCCAGTAAATAATCGGCTCCTAAATGGCAAGAAAGGTCTTAATATTGACAACAAAATAGGACGAAATGTTTCATAATCGCCAAACTAGTGGGGCTAAACGTGAGGGAAAAAGAGGGTCCAGAAGAAAATTAAAACCTTTCATTAATGAAGTGATTACTTGTATCCAATTATATAAATTGGTCTTTCTTTCGAGTATCATGATATCATTTTTTTTTTTTTTTTTTTTAAAGAGACAATGAACGGAGGAAGGAAAAACACAGGTAAAACAAAAAGGTCCATGTGCCTAAAGGCATCCTCCATTCATAAAATGTTTGTAACAACTGGATTTAAACATTTGCAGATTGTAAGTTTGTGGAAAGCAATTCGAGGGAAGTGAATTCCAAAGAGTAGTAGCTCTGGGGATAAATTAATTCTGATAAGCAGAAGTTCTGCATTGTGGAGGAGAAAGTGTAAATTCATGGGCGCTCTCAGCTGCCCTAGTTCTACGCGGAAAGATGTGGAGAGGCGGCACAATTGAAGCAAGTTCCTCGGAACAATTGCTGTTAAAATATCTGTAGAATAATGCAAGGGATGCAACGTTTCTTCGTATGGATAATGTAGGAAGGTCCTGTGTGATTGCAGGGTTGTTGATTAATCTAATAGCTTTATTTTGAATTTTGTCCAACTGCCTCAATGCAACCACTCCACTTCCACCCCACAGAGGTGAACAGTAATCCATCTGAGAACGCACATGACTTTTACATATCACGGCCAACTGCTCGTCAGTGAAGAATTCTCGAACTCTGTACATGAGTCCCAGTTTTTTAGAGGCATTCTTAGCAATGCTTCTAACATAATGTGTCTAGCTCAAGTTAGTAGTTAATGTTACACCGAGAATGTCAATACTAGGGGAAGTGGGAATATTTACATCATTAAAAAATATATGGGAGTCAGTGAGATTCTGTCGGTTAGAAAATTGAATGTATTTGGTTTTCTGTGCATTAAAGGAAACTAGATTCTTTTGTCCCCATCCATTAATTCTAGAAAGGTCCTGGTTCAGAGAAATTGCAGTGTTTATTTTTGAATTTATAAGATCGGGTTGGGTGAAAGAATTGGTAAATGTGAAGGAACTGTGGAGTTTTGAGTCATCTGCATAGGAATGTATTGGATTATGAGTGGTAGATATGAGATCATTGATATGAATGAGGAATAGAATTGGGCCAAAACTGATCCCTGGGGAACACCAGCATTTATTGAGTGAAATTGAGAATAAAGGCCATCTACCATTACACGTATTTTTCTGTTATGAAGATAAGAAGAAATTAGTGGAACTAATGATGCAAGGCCGTAGTGTGACATCTTCGACAATAAGGATTGATGCCAGACTCTATCAAATGCCTTTGATATATCCAGTGCTATTGTATGTGTTTCACCATGTTGGTCTGTAGCTTGGTTGATTTGATGCGTAAGAAGGCAAAGCATGTCTGCAGTTGATCGACATCGTCTAAAACCATATTGCCTATCACTGATTAATTTATTATTCTCAAGATGCTTAATTATGTGATTATTTAATATAATTTCAAAGACTTTACCAAGAGTGGAAGTTATAGCTATTGGTCTGTAGTTTGATGGATCTGAAGAGGCACCTTTTTTAGGAACTGGATGGATGTTTGCTTCTTTCCAGGGTTCTGGGAAGCATGAGGTATGAGTACACAGACGGAACATTTTTGCCAATACAGGAGCGAGCACCAAGGAGCAATTCTTAAGTACTATTGGAGGAATTTCATCTGGACCAGGAGCCTTATCTACTGAGAGATTCTGCAAAATAGTTTTGACAAGTCTGGTGTGGATCTTCAGTGAGGGAATTTCAGGCGAATTAAAATTAAGTACAGGGACATCTTGATTTATTTCATCTAAGGTTGAGTTGGTGGAGAAAATATCCGCAAGAAGGTTAGCTTTACCTCGTGGGTCACTTACAAGATTGCCAGTCGGAGATTTTAATGGTGGAATGGATGAAGCAGTAGTGAAGTTGGATTTGAATGAGTTAAGAGTAGACCAAAATATTTTGTTATCATTTGGATTATTTAGAAGTTTATTTGCCTGCTTGTGGAGAAAGTTTGATTTAGTTAGGTTTAATACAGTTTTGGCATGATTTCTGATGTTTCTAAAGTAATTAAAGGCTTCATAAGTTTTTGATCTTGTGTATGCATTGTAGGCTATTGCTTTTTGTTCAGTTACTCTAGCACAATTATGGTCAAACCATTTAGGTGAATTAGATCTTTGACTGTACTTTTGATGAGGAATAAAAGTTTCCATTCCAATTTTTACAAAATCTTGTATGTGGCTCAAGGTGGAGTGTGCATCATTAGAAAAGAAAGAGGTCCAGGGAATATCAATAAAGAAACCCTGAAGACCCTCCCAGTCTGCCCTATCGTAATGCCATTTAGTCACCAAAACAGGTTCAGAGTGGGAAGGTGTGGTAGGTGATAGACAGGTGGCCTGTATCAAACAGTGATCAGAAGATCCAAGCGGGGACCTCACTGTAACATCATAATTTTCTGAATTGGTTGTTAAAAATAAGTCCAGTAGGTGGGAATTATGATTAGGATTATCTGGTACACGGGTGGGTTGGTTGACTAGTTGAGTGAGATTAAATGAGTCTGCAAATAGCTCACATTCAAGACCAGCATCATCAGTCCTGGCTGAATGAGTGAGCCATTCAACATTATGGACATTAAAATCACCCAACACAGTGATTTCAGAAGAAGCAATTAAGTTGAGGATACTGAGTTGTGAGGACAGAGAATCAAAAAGACTATGCTCTGGATGAGTATTTGGGGAACGGTAGATGCAACATATGTATTTAAATTTACCAGCAGAAATTAATTTGTATATAGAATAATCAAAATAGGGACAATTGAAACTAGTAACCTCCTCCAGGGCAATTTCAGATTTTGCGAAGCAACATACACCTCCTTTAGGTCTGAAATTTTGAAGCAGTTGATAACCTGGAAAATTAAATCTAGACGTGTCAGATGTGGATGTTACTTGAGTCTCTGTCAAAAAAAGGAGAGTAGGGGATTCTGCTTGAAGAAATTGGTGTACAGAATTGATGTTAAGAGTGAAGTCCCCTTATATTGCTAAAGAAAAAGCTGCACCGACGAGCAGCTTTGGGACGTTGCAATGCTCTCGACACAGTCGCATGACGACGACCGGGAGGGCCCTGTGTCAATGACCCAACCCTGCCGGGGGTGGATATCCGAGGGACCACCATGTTTGCTCTTAACAATTGTACTGCCATATTTATTGGGTAAGGTGTATGGTGTTACATGTATGATATGTAGTGGGAAGAGTAGTGTTTTATGGATAGAGGATAGCAATGTAGGGCAATGTCGTGAAGTTGGATGTGTATGTTATATAAAGAGGGTTTTCCTGATACCCCTGATGTGTGAGGCAGAAAGATATGTATCCAGCTACCAAGGCCTGGGAGAGAAAATGGAATTCAGGCTATTCCCTGAGTCTCCCGAAACCTTGGCGGTAGTACTTCCCTGGGCGGGGCTGCCTACCCCTACTACCTGCAACTTGGTTCCAACTTTACCATCCATATCTCGTAGGCTCATAAACTTTCTATACATCATATACATGATAATTGACTGCCCCAGCTCTTGTCAATTAACAGATTACATAAATTGTATGCAATCTGCAACCAGATGATTTAACTCTGATTGGAAATAATCTCGCAGAGTGAGATGCAATTGTAGTTATGTTTTCTTTGACCTTTTTATTAGATTGTTCGTTCTTACATTTAACTAAGACAGATACTTCCTTGGTTAAATAAAAATGTAGGTAGATAGGTAGAGGGGGGATAGACAAACAAAAAAGTAATTAGTTAATGAAATAATAGTCCTACTATAGGGGTGAATATGAGCCAATAATAGTATCGAATTATCATTTCCTGTTATTTAGTTTTCTTTGTTTGTCCCTTATCATAAAATATTGTCCCTAGTTTATGATGGAGATCCCGTAAGCCACTAGCCTGGCCATGAATCTATTGCATGATCAGCTCCTGCGTCAGCTCTTGTCAATAAACCGATTGTTATCAGCAAGGGAAGCGGATGATCCTAATACATCCAGCCTGGGACCGGACAACTCAACCAATCTACCATTTCAACCAGTAGCTCTCCACCAGTACCAATTATATCAATACTGTTACACACACACACACACCCACACCCACACAGAAAGCAGAAATCATAGTATACCTTCCTGTGCATATCATGATCACTGCACGCACACGCATACCCACATGCACACACCCAAAAACCACACACACACACACACACACACACACACACAGACACACACTCTAATCACACACACCACATGTTGGTAGTAAAATAGAAGAGTCAGCCAATCAACACTAACATGCAAACAAGACCCCCAATATACCTTTAAAATCATATAACCCCTTGATTAGTTCATGATAACTACACTTTTCTCGGCGACCATACCGGCGCACTCCTTGATGATTGTTGGGTTAATTATTTATGGTGTGAGGGTCCGTGGAGTTATTCCGGTGTGTCTTCTGTGCTACCTTCTCTTCCACTATTCTTGATTTAGGTTGCAGCTATCTCTATTAGATTCAAGTCCTCACCCTTTGCTTGCATCGTTTTTCTAAGTATATATCTCTCTTTTTATTCTCACTAACTCACTCTTACTCACTCTCTCTCTCTCTCTCTCTCTCTCTCTCTCTCTCTCTCTCTCTCTCTCTCTCTCTCTCTCTCTCTCTCTCTCTCTCAATCAATCAAGAAGTGAACTGAAGTATAATATTTCACCAGGCTATCATTTGTCTCCCGAATGAATGTGTGGAACGGAAAATGTAAAACAAAATAATGGAAGCTATCTGTCTATCTATCTGTATCTATCTATAACGAGAGAGAGAGAGAGAGAGAGAGTGTGTGAGTGAGAGAGAGTGAGTTACACAGAGCTACACATATATTCACACCACAAAGACCTTGCGGTCACTACTAGGTTGTCTGGCCTTAATACTACTAGACAAGGACAGTTTATCGTAGAAGAGGGCAGCAAAGTAGAAGGTTCTCTCCCCACCTTCCACTCTCTCCAGTTAAAAAACCGTACCGGAAAATTGGATGGAATGTAATCTTATAGGTTAGGAAATACCCACAAGGAAAGTTTGAAAAGAGTATAAACAAAATTAGTGTGAAAGGGAATTTACACTTAACTACTGATCCATTCATATTAATCCAATCTCCACCGGAGAGAGAGAGAGATTGATGTAAATAGATAGAAAACTGAATAGGTATGATATAGGTTATAACATAAAGGAGTAGGCCTTCACAGGAAATCAAGCAACAACAGATCTACCGAACCCTCAAGGTTGCTTGCCCTCCAAAACACTGTGGGCATGTGTCCAAACAGTGGTTTAGAGTGGGTAAGGGAAACATGAAAAGGGAAGACTGTCCTGGGACAAATGTCCGTGGCAGTATTAGGAGATGTTAGTAGGGGACAGTTGTTAGTAATATAACATGTATACTGTATATATATATATATATATATATATATATATATATATATATATATATATATATAAAACAAACACTTGATTAATTTACACATGCAGTCAGTCGTGGATTTAAGTCAAGGTATTTGTGTAGGCGAAGTTTAAAAGAATCAACATCTCGACTGACTGGGGACAGAGGTGCATGGGGGCGGTTCGTTCGTGGCCACCCCTTCGAGTATCACGGCGTCAGGCAATAGATATATAGATAGATAGATAGAACATCTCGGGGAAGCCCCTTCCACACGTTTACAACTCGATTGAAGAAGACATTCTTAATTCTTATACTCGTGTGAGTTACAAGATTTACCAATAATTTTGCAACCACGTGTAATTCGATTGGTCGATAGTTAAACATGTATTACACTTCATATTGTCGATGCTTGTCATGATTTTGAAGACTTGAATTAAGTCGCCTCTTAATCTGCGCTGGGTTAAAGGAAATATATTTAATTTTCAAAGACGCTCCTCGTATGGTTTGTTCTTTAAGCAAGGTATCATTTTGGTAATAAGGACACCAGTATTGAATGCAATATTCCAGGAGAGGGTGGACTAAAGAATCGTAAAGAGTTAGAATTACATCTTTGGATGTATGCTCAAATGACTTGCCTATAAAGCCAATTATTTTGTTTGCCTTCTTAGCAACTTGTTTGCTGCCTTTTTATAATATCGGTGTTACTTTGGCGAGCTTCCACTGATCAGACATAGTCCCAGAATGTAAGTATTTATTGAAAAGCAATGTCAGTGGTTTGGAGAGTTCATACTTAGCTTCCTTTAGAACTCAAGGTGAGATCGTTTCATGTCCAGGCGATTTATTTATCTTGAGTTTATCTAAACATTTCAAAACTTCTCTATCTGTAATGATGATACTTCTTAGAACGTTAGAATAATCTATCTGAACCGTCAATGCTATAGGGATATTACTAAGGTCTTCTGTTGTGATAACTGATGCAAAGAAGGTGTTGAGAGCGTTACTAATTTTGTATTCATCTTTAGTGTAATTTCCTTTCTCATCGACTAACGGTTCATTCATTCGTTGAAGTCACTACTTGCTTCTTCCTGATGTAACTATACATTTATTTCGGGTTTGTCTTACTTTGATTTGCAAAATGTAATTCTAGCGTGTTTTTACTTTGTATGATTATATTTTTGGCTTTGCTTCGTAGATTTACAAATATCACTTTATTTTCATGGGTATCAGATATGTTTAATCTATCATGAGCATTCTTTTAAGCAAGCAGACAATCCGCAATGTCTTTATTCCACCACTTATGCCTATTATTATGTACTGATCTTCGGGTTTGTTATGGTATACACTCATGAACTGCATTCGAGTAAGTGGAGGTGAAAAATATCCATAATAGGTTTAGATCATCATTGTTAATCATAGAACGCCGGTCGATTTCCTTGAGTATTGCTCTAAGTTTACGGAAGTTTGCTCTCTTGAAATTTAGGACCTTCTCTTTGCTGGTACTGAGTTCGTTGCTACTGAATTTTAAATAGAAAGTGATCGTAAGATGGTCACTGTTACTTAATTCATCACCAACACTCAAAGTCTCTATTAATTCTTCTTTGTTTGCAAGTACAAGGTCAAAAACGTTATTACCACAGGTAGGCGATCGAACAAATTGATAGAGCGAAGTCTCTTGCAAGTTCGCATACAAGTCATGTCCGGAGTGTGAAGTAAGAGTATCACCCAACTTGGTCACAGGTAAAGTAAAGTCGACAAAAATTACGGTATCTTGTGAGCTACTCACATCTGCAATTTGTTCGTAAATTTCTCAGTCAGTTTGCACTGATTGAGCTGGAGATCTGTATATTAACCTAAGAAGTGCGCATGGGGGTAATTAGACACCTCTGCCTGTGCACATGTATTTGAGCTGTTTCCATCACTAAAATATTAATTTTACCATAAATAGCATTAATACTTATCCATACGCGCCTATTATGGGTTGATTATAAAGGTATTAACCTGAAACAACAATAAAACGAGTGAAAACAGCGTTTGCATGGTCAAAATCGGAGATACAGGCCGCGAGTTACATAATGTATGGGTGAGGCAACCTGCTTTCCCGCCAATTTCCCCCAAGGCCACTGAGACACAGTCGATCGATACTCTCTCTCTCTCTCTCTTGCACTCGCTTGCTAACAGTGATGACAATGCCCTGCTTGCAACTCGCTAATGTTAGCACGAAAATATACCTCAGAATAAGGGAATAACAGGATAAATAGATGATAACTGAAGGAGGGGAGGAAAGTGGGGAAGGAGGGGAGGTAGAGGAGTGATATTTTGCATGGCCCAGGGGCAAAAAAAAATAAAAATATATTTTTTTTTTTTTTTCGATGTTTAAAGTTGATTTTTTTTTCTCTGACTCTTAAGAGTCTTCCCGCAGTCCGCCGGGGGAACTCTTAAGAGTCTTCCCGCAGTTTCCGGGTTAATGCAAGTAGGGGCCTATTATTTGTGTACCTTTATTCTTATTTATAGGCACAACGGATGTGTCGACTTTCACAATTTGGGGTTTTGACAAGAGGGCCGAGTTAAGACTTTCTTTGATACAAAATAAAACGCAACCCCCATTTCTATTAATTTGAATATTCTCAAACATTACATAACCCGGAAGTGAATACTCTGATAACAAGTCTCTGTCTTCTGTATTGAGTCAAGATTTGGTTATGCCAATTATGTCATAATTTTCTGTAAACACTAGTTCCTCTTTAATCGAATTTTTGGTTCTGGTCGGATCTACATTTACGTTCATGGCTGTCCTTGGTCCTCATGCCTGGCGGTCCTCAGTTGACTCTGTTTCTTTGCCAAAAATCCTTTACTGCGGCGTTTTACAAGCGGCCATACCTTGCTGCTCTCACCTGGTTCAGATGTACTCATCACTTGAAAATAGATGATCTTCTTGGTAGAAGGCATCCCAGGTATTGACGAATCCAATGTCCTCCTCCTTGCACAGGTTAGGAAGCCGACGATTAATGAAGGTGCCTATGTTGAAGAACCGGCTCTCTACACCAATCCTGAGGACAATTCCCGATATTAAGATCCTGCACGACTTTTCTTTATAAGAATTGATCAGATTCCGGTACTTGAGCATAAGGTCCTCTGATCGGGTCTGCTGCACGTCATTGGACCCAACGTGGATGACATACACTGTGGTTGGCGGGGCTAGTCTGGAAACTTTTGTTGATTGCAGCAGCAACGTCGTCCAGACCACCACCACCCGGGATACAGCAGCGTTCCCTGGTCCCAGGTGCCCTGGCACAGAACTCTGTGAGTTGGCCACCAGCCATCGAGTCTCCAACCAGCCGAATTTCTTTCGTTTCATCTTCATCGTCTGAGTCCTATAAAATAGATATATAAGCTAAGAAGATAGATGAATAATGTAGATTAATAGATATACTGATGAATAGATATAACTATTCCGCTTTCTAATGCGACAACATGTGAACTGGTTATAGTAATGGAAGTAATATGTATGAACGAAGTACTGCATGATAAAGTGCTCTTGTTTTGACAATTCATTTTCTTGAAGTTAGGGAGAAGTGCGAAGCTATGAATAGAATAGGTTTGTGTGTTGCTTTGTCTCTCTACACATCTCTCTTTCTCATTCGCTCTCTCTTTCTCTCATTCTGAAAGTTAACTGGAATGTAATGTTTTACCCATAATTATATAATTTGCTTTTCAACTTTATGTAGAAGAAATGAGAACAAAAAATATGAAAATAATAATAAATCATTTTATGCATTATAGGTAACGTTAGTATATTAATAAATGTATAATGTAAATGCCTTAGAAGAAGTAGGTGGAGAGTAGCGAACAAGCTCTCATTCGCCGTGGTGTTTAAACTCAATCAGACGTTAATGAGGACATGTGGTGTAAATATATTTGACTAGGCAGGGTTCGAGAGTAAATTTGATTATTGATCTCACCTTTCCGAATTTATGATATGTCATGTAGATATACAGATCAGTGGATATAGTAAATCAGTAATAAATGAGATTTAAGTAATTTTTATAACATGAACAAACAAAAAGTGGTCGTGGCAAAGCAAAGTAATTGCATGAACACAGTACTGCATAATGAAGTGTTGTGTTGGCAGTTAATCCTATTTTACTCCAGCCATCTGGTCTGGTCTAGAAATTAATTGCTTACACCAGATGCAGTTTCGCAAAAACTCTTGAACAATGGAACAACTTGGTTGAGTCCAAGTACTGTTACTCCTTTATTGTACTTCTCATTTCTCAACTTATTATTCCTCTATCCAAAATTCTCTACTCTCCTACTTTACTCTAGCCATCATTTTATATCGTAATTAGAATGACCCAGGTTACGACAATGAATGTTGGTGTCTAATACACGATATGATTGTATGGGTCTAATTCTAACACACACAACCACTATCTCACGCTAACCCTCTCTCTCTCTCTTTCTGTCTGTGTGGGTGTGAGTCTAATTCGTCACTCTTTTTAATTATTTGTGTGTGTCTAATTATAACACATCCATCCATTCATTCTCTGCTGGTGCAAGTCTATCAAAAGTCTCTCGCTCTCTCTCTCTCTCTCTTTTATTCAAAAAGTGAACTGAAGTAAGATATTTTTACCATGAAATAATTGTTGGATATATATAATATATATATATATATATATATATATACCCGGTATATATATATACAGTATAAAAATATATATTGTATATATATATATATACTGTATACATATATATATAAATATTTATATATATATATATAAATACCGGTATATATAAATATATACATACATACATACATACATATACTGTATATATATAATATATATATCTATTGTCTGACGCCGTGATCCCCGAAGGGGTGGCCACGAACGAATCACCCCCATACACCTCTGTCCCCCGTCATTCGACGCCCCTCCTCCCAACCAGCACCGCCTTCATCCATATACTTCCTCACTCCATCCTTCCACCTCTTCTTCGGTGCACCACTCCGTCTCTGTCGTTCCACCTCACTCTCGTACACCCTCTTAGTCATACTCTCGCTTTCCATACGTTCCATATGGCCGAACCATCTCAAGTTGTTCCTTTTCACACTTTCCAGCACATCTACCTCCACACCACACTCCCTTCTTACTTCCTCATTCGTCTGTTTATCCCTCCATGTAACTCTGCACGCACCTCTCAAGTAACTCATTTCCACCGCTCTCACTCTTGGTCTGAGTCTCTTTCCGAACGTCCAAGCTTCGCTTCCGTACGTTAGTGTCGGGATTACCACACTGTCATGCAAGGAATTCTTCACTTCCATACTGACCACCCTATTTCTTGTTACTGCTTTCAACGTTCTCACAACCCTCTTCCCCTGTTGCTCCCTCTCCCTCACTTCTTCATCCATAGTCCCATCTTTACTTAACACACTGCCCAGATACTTAAATGAGCTGATAATCTCCATAGCCTGACCGTTCAACTTCACCTCACACTCTGTGGCTTCACCCCTTTCAAAGACCATAACCTTGTTCTTCCCCGCATTTACCTTCAGATTCCGTTTTTGCAAATTGTTCCAAACACATTTACCAGACCCTGCAACTCCCATTCATTATCGCTCATCAGAACTGTATCATCATCAAACAGCAGTACAGGTAGCTTCCACTCATTTCCCTCCCTTATCAGCGACACACCAACATGCACTGCCCTTCATTGTATTTTTTTCATGACTCCATCCATATATACAGTAAACAACCACAGGGACATCACACACCCATGTTTCAACCCAACATTCAGGTCGAAAAACTCGCTCTGCTCATTCTCCACATGTACTGCCGCCTTTGCACCCTCATACATGCCCTTCACTGCTTTCAGCAACTTGCCATCTACTCTGTACATTCTAAGTACTTTCCACATACCTTCTCTATCCACTCTGTCATAGGCCTTCTCCAAATCCATAAAGGCAACATTCACCTTTTGTTGTTTCTCCAGATATTTCTCCACAACACAATTCAGGGTAAAAATTTGATCTACACATCCTCTTCCCTTCCTAAAACCGCCCTGGTCGTCACCTATCCATTTCTCCGTTCTCGCTCTCACTCTCTCAATCACTACCCTACTGTACACCTTCCCTACTACGCTTAGAAGACATATTCCTCGGTGGTTCGGTGGTTACCGCACACTCCTCTTTCCCCTTTACCTTTATATAGGGGGACTATTACGCCGGTCTAACAGTCATCAGGTGCACTCCCCTTCTCCCATGCTAGTTTGCAAATTTTCCATACATATTCGATCACTATCTCACCACCATACCTCAACATTTCTCCACTCACTCCATCTGTTCCTGGTGCTTCCCCCAACTGCACTCTTTTCATGGTTTCCTACACTTCTGACCTCCTGATCCCCACCTCCTCCTCCACTACTTCTCTTCTTCTCTCTCCCATACCCCATCCAACTATATTTGCTGGCGCTTCATTCCTTACATTTAGCAACTCGTTCAAGTACTCCCTCCATCTTTCGACTCTTGCTTCTCGACTAGCATTCTCCCATTCTTATCTTTCACACCCTTACTGTTTCCCTTGCTACCTTCCCTAACTTTCTTGACTTCTTTCCAGAACAGTTTCTTACACTCCTTCCATTTTACACTCAGATTTCTTCCAAATTTCTCATCTACTCTTCTCTTACATTCCTTTACTACTCTCTCACCACTCTCTTTCTCTCTACGTACCTCGCTCGTTTCTGACTCTCCAAATCTTAATTTCCTCTACTACCCAACCACTCGCTATACGCTTTCTTCTTGTCCTCCGCAGCTAGTTGTACCTCTTCTGTCCACCATGCTATACCTTTCACTCCCCTCCTTCTTCTCCTTACTCCACACACCTCCTCACATGCTGCACATATTTCTTCCTTAAACACCTTGCTCATCTCCTCCACTTCCTCCATATGCTCCAGGTCGAACCCCCCTGACATCTTTCTACTCCTCTCTTGTACTCCTCCCTGATTTCCTCTTCCTGCAGCCTCTCCACCCTCATCGCCATTCCATATACAGTGTATATATACATATATATATATATATATATATATATGCTGTCCCTCTTACAGGGAATAGGTCTGTTTTGTTGGCCTTCTGTGTATGGCCACCCTCATTAAGGGAAGTGAGGCATCCGGTAATATATACTGTATATATATATATATATTTATATATATATATATATATATATATATATATATATATATATATATATATATAGTATGTATATATATATATATACAGGTATATATACAGGTATACTGTATATATATATATACAAAAAAAAAATATATATATATACTGTATATATATATACATGCTGTCCCTCTTACAGGGAATAGGTCTGCTTTGTTGGCCTTCTGTTTATGGCCACCCTCATTAAGGGAAGTAATGCTCGGATCACACATACTCGTCCTGAGCTCCCGTCCTTCCCCGACCACCAAAAATTGTTGGACGGCATCAAGCAGAGGACATTGTGTCCCGAGTGGCCACGTGTGGCCACGATGCCCGACCTCAACACGTCACCGCCCCGGTAGACGGCGCATGCACGGCGAGTGGACGGCGACCTCAACACGTCACCGCCCCGGCAGACAGCTCATGGGCGGCACATGGACGGCGACTTGGTGCCATGACCAGTCCCGTTGGAAGGCGACCTAATAAGTCTGTTTACGACCTGTCTGAAACGCACTGTGACGGCACTGCGACCACAATACGATGGATGCAGTGTCGTCGGCGATGGCCACCACCATGCATATATAATAGGGGCGTTGCACAGACACACCTCAGTCATCAACCAGGTTCCGCCGACATAACTTCTCTTGCCGATTGTCCCTCAACATGGACGACCACGCCACTCTGTTGAATCAAGTGCAGCTGTACATGGATTGCAACGTACAACTGTGCTCAACGCTACTAAATCTCATCGAAGTTCTGACCAAACTGAAGAGAAGGAAAAAGCGAAGTGTTTGGGTGAAGCCATACCTATTGAGGAGGGAGACCTATGGCCCCTACCACACCCTCATGAGGGAATTGTCAGCAGAGGATCCAGAACTGTACCGGACCTTCATGCGGCTCGACGAGGGTCTCTTCGACGAGATATGCCAGCTTGTGCGGCCTCAGCTGGAGAAGAAGACCACCTTCTGGAGGAGGCCCCTGGAGGTAGGGCTGAGAGTGGCCATAACCTTGCGATTTCTCGCAAGTGGCAACACCTACGCCAGTCTCAGATTCAATTTCCGTGTAGCCAAGAACACCATCTCTCAACTTGTTCCCGAGACGTGTGAGGCCATCGTTGAAGCCTTTTCTGACGAGGCGTTCAACTTCTCCACGACACCAGAGGAGTGGAAGGCTATTGCACACAGGCTCTCAAGTCGGTGGGACTTCCAACACGCACTAGGGGCGATCGATGGGAAACATATTCGGATCAGGAACCCATCATTCGGTGGATCAAAGTATTATAACTATAAAATGTTCTACTCTGTTGGCCTACTTGCAGTCGTGGATGCGGACTACAAGTTCATCCATGTGGACATCGGCAGCCCTAGATGCGAGTCAGATGCTGGGTGCTTCATTAAACGCCACTAAATGAACTCATCAACGCCAACCATGCAAATTTCCCACCACCTGAGCCACTGTCCGATGCCCCTCACCAAGAGGTATCCTACTACTTTATCGGTGACAACGCTTTCAGCCTTCGTCCGTGGATGATGATTCCGTATCCACAAAGGGGTCTGGGCCACGACGAAAGGATATTCAACTACCGGCTATCAAGGGCACGAAGAGTGGTGGAGAACGCCTTTGGAATCCTAGCGAACAGGTGAGCAAGAAATATAGTATTGTATGGTATTGATATCTCCTTTGTATTATCTTTACCTCCTTTGTATGATCTTTATCTCCTAGGGATGCAACGTTTCTTTGTATGGATAATGTAGGAAGGTCCTGTGTGATTGCAGGGTTATTGATTAATCTAATAGCTTAATTTGAATTTTGCCCAACTGCCTCAATGCATCCACTCCACTTCCACTCCACAGAGGTGAACAGTAATCCATCTGAGAACGCACATGACTTTTATATATTACGGCCAACTGCTCGTCAGTGAATAATTCTCGAACTCTGTACAGGAGTCCCATTTTTTTGTCCAGCTCAAGTTAGTAGTTAATGTTACACCGAGAATGTCAATACTAGGGGAAGTGGGAATATTTACATCATTTAAAAATATATGGGAGTCAGTGAGATTCTGTCGGTTAGAAAATTGAATGTACTTGGTTTTCTGTGCATTAAAGGAAACTGGATTCTTTTGTCCCCATTCATTAATTCTAGAAAGGTCCTGGTTCAGAGAAATTGCAGTGTTTATTTTTGAATTTATAAGATCGGGTTGGGTGAAAGAATTGGAAAATGTGAAGGAACTGTGGAGTGTTGAGTCATCTACATAGGAATGTATTGGATTATGAGTGGTAGATATGAGATCATTGATATGAATGAGGAACAGAGTTGGGGCCAAAACTGATCCCTGGGGAACCCCAGCATTTATTGAGTGAAATTGAGAATAAAGGCCATCTATCATTACACATATTTTTCTGTTATGAAGATAAGAAGAAATTAGTGGAACTAATGATGCAAGGCCGTAGTGTGCCATCTTCGACAATAAGGATTGATGCCAGACTGTAGCAAATGCGTTTGATATATCCAGTGCTATTGTATGTGTTTCACCATGTTGGTCTGTAGCTTGGTTGATTTGATGCGTAAGAAGGCAAAGAATGTCTGCAGTTGATCGACATCGTCTAAAACCATATTGCCTATCACTGATTAATTTATTATTCTCAAGATGCTTAATAATGTGATTATTTAATATAATTTCAAAGACTTTACCAAGAGTGGAAGTTATAGCTATTGGTCTGTAGTTTGATGGATCTGAAGAGGCACCTTTTTTAGGAACTGGATGGATGTTTGCTTCTTTCCAGGGTACTGGGAAGCATGAGGTATGAGTACACAGACGGAAATTTTTTGCCAAATACAGGAGCGAGCACCAAGGAGCAATTCTTAAGTACCATTGGAGGAATTTCATCTGGACCAGGAGCCTTATCTACTGAGAGATTCTGCAAAATAGTTTTGACATGTCTGGTGTGGATCTTAAGTGTGGGAATTTCAGGCTAATTAAAATTAAGTACAGGGACATCTTGATTTATTTCATCTAAGGTTGAGTTGGTGGAGAAAATATCTGCAAGAAGGTTAGCTTTACCTTGTGGGTCACTTACAAGATTGCCAGTCGGAGATTTTAATGGTGGAATGGATGAAGCAGTAGTGAAGTTGGATTTGAATGAGTTAAGAGTAGACCAAAATATTTTGTTATAATTTGTATTATTTAGAAGTTTATTTGCCTGCTTGTGGAGAAAGTTTGATTTAGTTAGGTTTAATACAGTTTTGGCATGATTTCTGCTGTTTCTAAAGTAATTAAAGGCTTCATGTGTTTTTGATCTTGTGTATGCATTGTAGGCTATTGCTTTTTGTTCAGTTACTCTAGCACAATTATGGTCAAACCATTTAGGTGAATTAGATATTTTACTGTACTTTTGATGAGGAATAAAAGTTTCCATTCTAATTTTTACAAAATATTGTATGTGGCTCAATGTGGTGTGTGCATCATTAGAAAAGAAAGAGGTCCAGGGAATATCAATAAAGAAACCTTGAAGACCCTCCCAGTCTGCCCTATTGTAATGCCATTTAGGCACCAAAACAGGGTCAGAGTGGGAAGGTGTGGTAGGTGATAGACAGGTGGCCTGTATCAGACAGTGATCAGAAGGTCCAAGCGGGGACCTCACTGTAACATCATAATTTTTCTGAATTGGTTGTTAAAAATAAGTCCAGTAGGTGGGAATTATGATTAGGATTATCTGGTACACGGGTGGGTTGGTTGACTAGTTGAGTGAGATTAAATGAGTCTGCAAATAGCTCACATTCAAGACCAGCATCATCAGTCCTGGCTGAATGAGTGAGCCAGTCAACATTAGGGACATTAAAATCACCCAACACAGTGATTTCAGAAGAAGCATTTAAGTTGAGGACACTGAGTTGTGAGGACAGAGAATCAAAAAGACTTTGCTCTGGAGGAGTATTTGGGGAACGGTAGATGCAACATATGTATTTAAATTTAATTTACCAGCAGAAATTAATTTGTATATAGAATATCAAAATAGGGACAATTGAAACTAGTAACCTCCTCCAGGGCAATTTCAGATTTTGCGAAGCAACATACACCTCCTTTAGGTCTGAAATTTTGGAGCAGTTGATAACCTGGAAAATTAAATCTAGACGTGTCAGATGTGGATGTTACTTGAGTCTCTGTCAAAAAAAGGAGAGTAGGGGATTCTGCTTGAAGAAATTGGTGTACAAAATTGATGTTAGAGTGAAGTCCCCTTATATTGCTAAAGAAAAAGCTGCACCGACGAGCAGCTTTGGTACGTTGCAATGCTCTTGACACAGTCGCATGATGACGACCGGGAGGGCCCTGTGTCAATGACCCAACCCTGCCGGGGGTGGATATCCGAGGGACCACCAGGTTTGCTCTTAACAATTGTACTGGCATATTTATTGGGTAAGGTGTATGGTGTTACATGTATGATATGTAGTGGGAAGATTAGTGTTTTATGGATAGAGGATAGCGATGTAGGGCAATATCGTGAAGTTGGATGTGTATGTTATATAAAGAGGGTTTTCCTGATACCCCTGATGTGTGAGGCAGAAAGATATGTATCCAGCTACCAAGGCCTGGGAGAGAAAATGGAATTCAGGCTATTCCCTGAGTCTCCCGAAACCTTGGCGGTAGTACTTCCCTGGGCGGGGCTGCCTACCCCTACTACCTACATGGCCTCCCTTGCTGATCCTCTCAGTGCCTCACTAATATTGAGGACAATCCCAGCCTTCCCTCCAAAACACCTCCTTCAATCAATACAATATACCAAAACACATTATATACTACACTACCTGTAAAACATTAGTGCTAACAAGATACATAGAGGGCCTTGGAGTCGGACGGATCTTAAATTTAGTGGTCAATCCTTTAAGTCCTTTTGTAAACTGGGTCAGGTTGTCCCTCTTACTGTGAATAGGTCTGCTTTGTTGGCCTTCTGTGTATGGCCACCCTCATTAAGGGGAGTAAGGCGTCCGGTAATATATATATATATATATATGTATTTATATATTGTTACGAGGGGGGCCAGGGGAAAACAGATGCTCAAATAGCCTAGCCCACAGCACTGGCAAAAAGACAACTCCGTAGCAAAAAGACACCAATGCTATAGACCTGCACCCAACACTGCCCACCGCACCACACTAACCCTGCAACAGACACGCTCTTAATATCTGACTCAAACACAAAGACACGCAGGTTCTCTAGGAAAAATGGTTATCTTCCTCTTGGCTCTATTAAAGCAGCAACAAGGAGACACAAAAATATCTATTGCCCCCGAGTCTGGTAGATAATGCGTATAGTATTTAAGAGTACTTCTATTCTAGACTGCACCTAACTGAGGAAACATAACACTGAATAAGTTGTGGTTGTGGATTTTAATTCGCCAAATCTCTTCCTGTGCTTGATGTAGAAAGAGTTGAAAATACATGAGCGGGCTCCACCTGTATCTATCAATAATCTTACAGGAATGTTTTTTATCTTTGCAAGATTGTATATTGGGGAGGTCTATCATTTGCAGACTCCCCCGCCGAAGCCATCGTAGGCGGGGGAGGGTTTTAAAATCCCGAGGGTCTATCTCTTCGTCCTCCAGGATTTCGTCTTCCTCTTCTCCAGTTAAGATCTGAGCTATATTCTCAGTATCCACATGTTCTTCAGTCTCTTCTTCTCCAAATTCTTCCTCGTTTGCAGATATGGGAGGGTAATTTGGTCTGTATTTGGCGGAATCCCGAATGTCATGGAGGGAGCATTTATTACTAGATGCTGGAAAATCGAAAGGACTGATAATGACGAGAGTCTGATTCCTACCTTTGTAGTTGTTGTTTGACTGGTTTCTTGGGTACGCTCTTCTCAGCAGATTTGGGGTGAAATTTGGCCTGTTGGGTCGATATTGTCCAGAGTGATAGGTCGGCTTAGGTGTTGGAGCTGAGTGGCGGTTGAAGTTGGTTTGTTCTCTGGGCCTGTTGGGTATTTGAGACTGAGTAGGAAACCTCTTAATGGCGGCTATGGTGTTGGTCTTGAGGCGAACTGCGAGGATTTTTCTGATTGTTATTAAATCTCGCTAAAATCCGAAGGGGTCATGTCCTGCAAAGTGTTCCTGTACAGCCTAAGGTAACACTTGTACAAGATTTACAAGCATATGTTTTTCCTGCTGAGCCCTGGGGAGAGCAGGAAAAGCAGCTTTTACCTGCTGAGTGACGGTTGCTAAAGTGGTGTCTAAATCGCCTTCGTGCTTAATGTCCTTAATTCTTGCATGGGCGACGAAAATACCCAGTGATGGCTTAATTGCATCAATTACCATGGGCCTAAACTGGTCCCAGGTGAGTGCAGGGGGTACCTGTGAGGCAACGAGGGAAATGACTTTTCCCAAGTGCGTTAAGAGGATGGCGATTTTCTCACGGTCCGTGTTATATGCCAAGTCTAATACTGGCTTCACCATGGCCATTTAGACTTCGATCTTCTATGTTTCGTCATCATATTTGAGCAGCTGCCATATTTAAAATGTTATACAATAATCTATTGTTTCAAGTTTTGTGAAATGTAGTGCATTCTTCTGTCTGAATCAAGAACCACCAATGTTATGCCCTGATTTTATTCAGGTTTAGCTATTGGTTAAGGTGATTTCTTTCAAGACTGGGATTTCCAAATTCATACAAGTACATACAAAGAAGACAATAGAGGATACATATAACACCACAATATAGTTTGTAATACAGTTGATTCACTTATGCCCTAAATACATATAACTGAGCAAGAATGTGCTAACATGAAAAACATATATGATACAACTTAAATCCTTATTCTACCAGCACGATCGCGGATCTAGATGGAGCTCAGGTATAATCAATTTGGCTTGGCTAATTTCCTTTATCTAGAATCTAATAAATATGTCGTTATGAAAAGAGTACAATTAAATAGTTGGATACCTAAAGTTCACTTTGTACTTATGTGCGGTATAATCATTAACTATTGTTGACGAGGGCAAGACAGAGTTATTGTGTTGATCTTCTATTAATATTTATCACCATGCACACTGGTATATACTCTTAAGATCAAATTAAGATTGTTGTGGACTCTAACTTTTTTATCACTTGTAGGAATTATGGTAGAGTCAATATTCAACTTATTTTGGCTTATTTAGATTTTAATCCGAATTTCTTGTAGAGTCGAGAAACGCATATTTTTACGTATTTTAACACTTATACACTTGGAGAGTCAATATATCTAAACTCGGGTTGGTTAACTTTTATTGATGCTTTATCCCAAAATCGAGGTTTGGGGACTCTAACTATTTTTAGCTTATATGGAAATATGGCAGAGTCAATATTTGTAGTTTTCTGCTTATTTAGTTTTTAATCTCTATTACTCATAGAGTTGAAATTCGTGTACGATAACTTGTTTAACCCATGTCGGACGGGGACATTTGTAATTTCTACTACCTGTGTGGCGGGTACATTTACCCTAAACGACCTTCATTCCATGCTCTTTTTCATGCATAAACAAGAGCCAGAGCGTAATACAATTATGTATCCGTGAAAGAGCGATAGTAGAGCTTTCCAATGACACCTGAATCATCCTTATACGACCAAGGGTTCGCTTGCAACGATCGTGCAGCACGAGGGGAAAACCCCTAAAATACGGTAATTTCCCGAGATATTACCTTGCCTCGCAAAGCCAGGCAAGTGTAGGGGTGTAATAATGACACCAGTCACCTTGCTATGTCCAGGCCAAGCGGTCAGAGCCCGCCTGCGGTCCTTGCAACGCGTGGACTCTCTCTCAGAGCCGATAATGTGCTCAAAATCCCACCAGAATAATGTCGGGACCCGCTGAATAGGCCATGGTTCTCTGACCCGAAATCTGGGTTTGGGGACTCTAACTATTTGTTAACACTTTTAGATAATTATGTCATAGAGTGAATATATGTGGACTATAACTTGGTTATGAAAACACCTTGCGCACTGATGTACAATTTTAGAGTCAATACTTATGGAGTCTGATTTTATTTTGCCTCGACACTGGCATCGACTAAGTTAAATTTCCCAATATTTATTTTCTTAGATATGTGGAACACTAGCTGCTTGTAGTCTTCCGAGTCTCCGTTGGCCGTCTAGGTTGGCCGGTCGTGTGAAGTAGGTTACAGATGGGTTAATGGGCGTGAGGTCTTAAATGTGGCTCCGTAACTTATAATTAAACAGTTGGGCACCACATCGGACTAACGCGAGTATCTTGAACCTATAGCTTTGTTGTTGATACTCTTTTATCCGGACCGATATAATATTAACCGTTGATGAAATTCCGTTAAGGTACTCTTGGAGTAGGGTCTTGAATATAGTGCCTCAGTTGTGACGAAATAGCACTATATCGGACTAATGCAAGAAGACTTTAGTAATTATCTTCTTGACTGTCTCTGACCGTTTTAAGAGGTTCAAGGAACTCAGGGCGGTATTTAAACCTTTTAGTTGCAAAGGCTAGTGGTGTGCCATAGACAAAATGCACCTAGGACTTGTGTCTGCAGAGTCCCCGTGAGGGTGTCTCGCCAAGCCCTTCTAACACAAGTGACTGTGGTATGCCAAGATCCCTTATGAGAAGTGGGAGTGTGAACTTTTAATAATAGAGTGTTGAGGTGTAGGCATGCCTGGATACCTCAACTTCTACTATTAAAGGTAGAACCTATGAAAAGGCGTCAATGTTAGTCATTGGTATGCCAGTAATAACAAGGATCCCTTTTAACCCGCTGAGCCCCAGCTAGTTAGTAATAAAAGTCCCACCCAGGCCCAGAGGGTTGAAATTTTTGTTTTCCAGAAACAATAGCGAATGGGTTAGCAATGAAGGAAAAACCACGAAAAACCGATCAAAAAGCTCAAAAAATGGTCCTACAGAGCCCCCGAAAACGGATTTTACAAGAGTAAAAAATTGAAGGCAATTTCCCCCAAAAAAAGGGTTTTGCGGGCTCACGCGCACGCGGTTGGACTTTCAGAGTTTTCAACCATCGGCATGATTGCGTGGGATACTTACACAGTTCCCATACATATCTGAGCCCTCTAGGTGCCATAGGACCGAAGTAATTAACCTGGACGCAACCATTGCGTCGCTGGGTTCTGGTGATCGAACATTGCAGACGCAACACGTGCGACGCTGGGTCTCAGCGGGTTAAAGGACTCTTGGGAACTTTCAATAGTAGAATGTTGAGATGTAGGTATGCCTGGGTACCTCAACTTTCTACTATGGAGAGTGTAACCTAAGAAAAGGCGTCAATGTTAGCCACTGGTGTGCCAGTAATAACAAGGATCCTTTTATAGGACACAGTTACCGTAGCTACAATAATAAATGTTGAAGTGTAGGCATGCCTGGATACTTCAACCTTTACTACTGGAGATACAGCCTCCTAGAGGCCTCTATGTTAACTGATGGTATGCCACAATTAACAAAGATCCATTAATAGGATTTTTACCTCTCAGACAATATAGACTTTCGGTGTGCCGTCTATCCAACTGAATGGGAGGGTAATCTTAAGGTTTCTTAACGTGGTATGCCAGGGATCAAGAAGCCTCAAAATTGCTTACTCCTCTCAGATTTTCTTGGCATAGTGTTGATGATTAGTGAGGGGTACCCATTCACCCTTTGAAGGAGGCGCGGGCGCGCATTCTCTGTTAGTATAGAGAGTCCTTTTTGCTCTGTAGGTCACTTCTAATTTATTTTATTAATAACTCGATGATAAGTGAGTATAATACAAGGTTGGTATTTTATATGAACAGGATTTATGTAAAGGCTTATTCGTCACATCATAGAAGAAAAAAACAGGTCAAAAGGTTCTCAGGATAATACAGTAGAACTCTTGTTCAGGGATAAGGTTTCTGGGGTTTTAAATTCAAGGTGGGGAATCCCATGCACTAAGGGAATAATGGAAGAAGTGAAGGTATGGATGCCCATCAGGATATTCAATACAAATGAGCGTTCTATTAGGGTTACAATCAATATACAGGAATACATAATTAGGATGGTTATTCTATTATCTAGAAAAGATTAACAGAGATGGTTCTCTATACAAGATAATGGTATATATACACGCGAGTAAATATTTCAAGAGGTTGGTACTCCCGGGGAGTGTATGTTGGTATTCCTGGCCGGAAATGTGTGGTACATATAACAGGGTATTCGGAGCGTAGTGACTATGATATATTAAAAGAGGCATTGTGGTTTGTTTATCATTATAATAGGGTAGTAATGAGAAGGCATGTGAATATAGGTTGTGTGATAAATAAGAACAAAAATGTATCTACACGGTATACATTATTAGAGCATAAGAATTATAGTGGTGGTATTGTAGCATAATCATCATGTTTCTAGGTATCATGCGTATGATAAAAGAATGTCTGAATATAGGCTTTGTAAATAAGAAGCAATTCATACAATGTTCTTGAGAATAACTCGGCATAATTGTATATTATTATAGTTGAACAGTTTTTGTACATTGATATTGTGAACATGAGATTATGTTTTAACATTATGCTAGTATAGATTTAACAGGCCAAGGGAGGTCTCTGTTTCTTATTTATATACATGGTTATAAGAATGTAATTTAACATTTATAATATTAACATATGGGTGATCTACTAGGACTTGTTCTAGTAGAGAAAACATGGTATGAAAAACCTAGTTAAGGAGATAATAGTTATCATGATCAGAACCTTTGTTGATAGGATTCCTTCTCTTTCTGGCTAAACACTAGTCTTCCATTAGGTGGGGGTGTTGTAGATTTATTAGTGGGGTGAATCGTCTTCCCTGGGGTCGGGGGACATTCTGTTGCCACCATACGTGTCGGTTGGTTAGGCGTTGAGCGTCCAGATGTTGGTGTGAGGTCTTGTTTAGTCTTCCTCTTTTCCTTTCGCTTTCTCTTTCGTTCTTTTGTCATTTTCTTCGGTTTCTTTACTTCAGTTTGTCCTTCTTCTTCCACTGTTTTCTCTTTCGCTATTGGGGTGTCTTTTCTTTTTCTCGGTATTTTAGGATGTTTTCTACATTTTTGCTTGCCCTCAGCAAGCCGTAAAGATGGTTATTTAGGAAATCACAAAGTTTGGTTTTACTGCTAGTGCTTAAGTGCACACCATCACGGAGGTAGAGGTTGCACTTCCCATAATATGGGAATATTATAACTCATCAAATGGGTCCACAAATCTCACCCCTTTCTGGGTACACAGGTCAGCTAAACTACCATTTAAGCCAATTGCTTTGCTGGTAGCACAATCCCCACCATACATCCTGAGCAAAATACCAATTATCATGCCTCTGTCTGTCTTGAGTCGGAGCTCATCAGCCAGAGTCATGACCTCTCTAATTATTTACTATCTGGCACCGACTTTATTTCCTTTGAGGAACAGGTCATTACCACTGACTTCTGGCCAACTTATAATGAACACGGGATAGTGAAAGGGAGACCTGTACGGAAAGTTAGGGCTGAGGTAAGATTACCCTAATGGAGAGAGGGAGAGCCTAATTTACCACTTAACCCGGGAACTGCCGGAAGACTCTTAAGAGTTCCCCCGGCGGACTGCGGGAAGACTCTTAAGAGTCAGAGAAAAAAAAATCGACTTTAAACATCGAAAAAAAAAATAATAATTTGCCCCTGGGCCATGCAAAATATCACTCCTCTACCTCCCCTCCTTCCCCACTTTCCTCCCCTCCTTCAGTTATCACCTATTTTCCCTGTTATTCCCTTATTCTGAGGTATATTTTCGTGCTAACATTAGCGAGTTGCAAGCAGGGCATTGTCATCAGTGTTAGCAAGCGAGTGCAAGAGAGAGAGAGAGAATATCGATCGACTGTGTCTCAGTGGCCTTGGGGGAAATTGGCGGGAAAGCAAGTTGCCTCACCCATACATTATATAACTCGCGGCCTATATCTCCGATTTTGACCATCCAAACGCTGTTTTCACTCGTTTTATTATTGTTTCAGATTAATACCTGTATAATCAACCCATAATAGGCGCGTATGGATAAGTATTAATGCTATTTATGGTAAAATGAATATTTTAGTGATGGAAACAGCTCAAATACGTCAGCACAGGCGGACGTTTCTAATTACCCCCATGCTCACTTCTTAGGTTAAGAATTTTGTTTTATAAGGAAATTGGAGCTGTAACTATCGATATTTAGCAGAACTACCAGCTAAAATATAGTTGTTGTGTATTTATATAATCATAAAATCAAGTTCAATATACTTTCTATCCATCAAAAAAAAATTCCAGCGAAAAAACCATTGTTACTGCATTTCTGCTTAACCCATTGGCTGCGGCTATGTTTGGGCTATTTAGGGCATATTCAGGCACTTCTGAATGATAAATCAAGCATCTGCATTAAATTAACTGTATTCTGCCGAAAACTAGGCGAAAATAGCTTCAAAATGAGACCAGAACGGGCCCCGTACGTGGTCTGGTTCACCCGCAGCGGTGCCAGTGAAACGCGGGAAACCCGCTATTTGGTAGCACTCGCTCGCTTAGCTACACTGTTGTCAGAGAGAGAGAGAGACCCGCGCGAGAGACAGTCTACCTCAGTGAGCTGCTCGCTGCTCTGAGGGACGGAGGTGGGCCCCTCACGCTCCCGCCCACTGACACTCAATTTTTACGGTTTTTACAGGCTTTTAAAGCCTGGAAATTGCTGTAACTTGCCAGGACGTTCCAGAACGTCACCCGCAGCGAAAGGGTTAAAATCGATGTTGACGGTTCCAACCTTCTTAGAGACTATGAAGCTCACATGCGAGTTTCAGGCAATAAGAAAGTTGAAGCTGTAAGCATCGATATTGAATAGAATTGCAATAAAATTGTAAGTTTTTGATGGATAGAAGGTATGATGCATATGATTTTATGTATTTATGAAAGTACAACAGCCGTATTATAGCTGGTAAGTCTGTTAAATATAGATGGCTGCAGCTCCAACTTCCTTAGAGCCTGAAACTCGGAAGTAGTCAATTAGTGAAGGGCGAAGTTGAACTGAAAGTTAGGGTTGTGCTCAGAGTACCTTAATAGAGAATTAGAGCCCACTAATTGAACTATCAACACTGAATCGGTATCGAACCCAAATACATTATAGATACGTTGTGGTCGAGTGGAGAGCACGCTCACGTTTGAATTTGCTTGACCTGAACTCGATCCCAGCCAAGGCGGACATTTAGTGGGCGTGGTAGTACGTCCTAGCATGTATATCATGTTCGCACCCAGTCGGGGGACACCTCAACGACGTATACAGGCTATAATGTCTTTGGTATGTGTGTTATTACTTACATAGCAAAGCCATTCAACAGCTTCCTCTATCTACAACACCCCTTCTCTGCTATCTACACTTTTCCAACCTTATGATCCTAGTGTACTGTTTGATGGTGTAATGGGATTCCAAATGTAAGACAATACATTAATATATCCCGGTGGATCAGAACTTGGCTTTAAAGAGATATTTATGTTGTATATTTTAATAATGTATTTATTTATTTTTCAATTTTGTTCCTCCTTAGACCTCCATCAAACTCATTAATAATACCCCCTAGATCCCTGTTCGAGATGAATTTAATCAAATTTCGGTAGAAAAATTATGCAGCCGAAGGCGGACTCCTACTACATTGCAGGATCGCTCTCGCTCGCCGGGATAACATCAACCTCTAAATAATACAAAATACTTGACAAAGAAATGGTAGCGAAAATGCTTAAAATTGCCAAGGTAATGGGGCGAACATCTAAAAATCTGTAAACGAACGAGACTAAAAATTAGGGATAAGGTGGTCCAGAAAAATACACCCCTTTAACCCATTGACTGCGGGAGACGCTCCGGAATGCCATAGCGATTTACAGCAATGTACAGACCTTGAAGCCTCTTAAAGCCTGTAGAATCGAGTGCAAGTGGGCGAGAGCGCGACAGACCACCCATCTTCTCTTCAGCCAGCCGGCCGGGACACTGAGGAGTATGAGCCATACTTTCACTAGACTTACAGCGCTGCCAAAGGTAAATGTAGCACAACATTAGCGATAATTGCTCAGTATTAGCGAATGTCTAATATAGCGCTGCGGGTGAAACCCATACACTACGAAGCTCCTTTTGGTGTCATTTTGAAGCAATTTTTTTCTAGTTTTTGGCTGAATACATTTCAGAAACTTGCTTAATCAATCAGGAGTTCCTGAATGAACCCTAATATGGAGTAAATATGTGGAAATATTCCCGTAGTGTAAGTGTTATCCCTCAACCGACAGTGACCATCATATGACGGGAGAGAGAATATTGGCCACACCTGCGGCGCCATTCCTATGACAGGTGCGAGTTTGAGGACATTATGGTCTATGAGAAAGAGACCGCGGGTTGGGGGGACGATAGCTGGCCTCGGACCGCTTGCCACCACCTTGGTGCCATCACTGACACTATTATGTCTCATCCCTACCTCCCTACCTCGCACAACAAGGAAAAAAACTGGAAAAATACCTTATTTTAGGGTATTTTCGCCTCCGGTTACACGATCGTTGCAAGATAACCTGTGGTCGTACAAGGATGATTCAGATATAATTGGAAAGCTCTATTATAATCGCCCTGGCTCTTTCTGATGCATGAAAAAGAGCTTGGAATGAAGCTCATTTTCGGTAAATATACCCACCCGGCACTACGGTCATGTAAACAAACATGCCCGCTTTTTGGGAGTTAAAGGTTCAAAGATTCAAATGGGTGTATCCATAATATTAATGATTGTGAGTGTTCAGTTTCCAAAGATTTTCCCCTGGCTATCATAAGGGGATTACATTCAGAAAAAACAATCAAAGGGGTATTACTATCTGAATCATCCCTGTGACTCCAACAATTTCTTCGAAAGCTTAATAAAAACGTTTAATGAGAGCCAGAATAAATTGTTGAAGCGATTCATAATCCTCAAGGGGTTAATCATTCATTTGTATCTACTTATATTTGACACACACACACACACACACACTCATATATATATATATATATATATACTGTATACAGTATATAATGTATATATATATATATATATATATATATATATATATATATATATATATATATATATATATATATATATATATACTGTATATATATATATATATATATATATATATATATATATATTCACATGTGTGGGGAACATCCTCTCACACCGCACTCCTAGACAAAGTAGAGAAGAAGGCCTTTCGTATAATTAATTTCCGCCCACTCACCAACTCTTTGCAAACTCTCCCTCTTCGCTGCAATGTTGCATCTCTTTCGCTATTCTATCGCTACTACAATAATATAATGGGACTCAATAATGGATTTATAACTTGTGTATAAATAATAGAAGCTGCCACCACTCTCGTATCCAGAGAGAATATATTTATTAAAAAAGTATAGTATAATATCAGTCCTTAAAGATATTATTATGTGTTTTCCACCAACCAACTTCACCTCTAAACTCAATTAATGAAATCAACAAATACATGTGGCAATCCAAGGACTCGAACCTAGGATACTCACATCGAAATTCTGTGCACTTATGCATTACACTATCAAGATAGTTAAGAAACATGCAAAAGCCTACGATTTATTATGCAGTTTCGAATCCTGCAAATTAATCTGAGCATGTACTGTACATATATGCCAACTGCGCTATGGTAGCCTAATGTATAGACGAATGGAAGGAGTAATTAATGGAGCACTTAACCCTTGGAAAGGCCTCGCTATAAATTGCTCCTGAACCAGAATGAATTTTTATGTTTTCCACCAACCAACTTCACCTCTAAACTCAATTATTGAAATCAACAAATACATGTGGCACTCCAAGAACTCGAACCTAGGATACTCACATCGAAATTCCGCGCACTTATGCATTACGCTATCAAGTCAGTTAAGAAACATGCACAAACTTACGATTTATTATGCAGTTTTGAATCCTGCATATTAATCTAATCATGTACATTTATTCCAACTGCGCTATGGTAGCTTAATGTATAGACGAATGGAAGGAGTAACTAATGGGGCACTTAACCCTTGCGAAGGCCTCGTTATAAATTGCTCCTGAACCAGAATGAATGATTATGTTTTTTCCACCAACCAACAGAAAGGAAACTGAAACTTAAATAAACTTCACATCGAATTTATTAAATGGAAACTTAGAACTTATTCAGTTATACTATAAAATAATCAAAGTCAAGTAATTTATTAGTGGCCCCTCCAGCATTGACGATATGCCTATTAGTATAATAGTCCTCTTTCAAGTACCCGCGGTCAGCGTATTTGAAAACCCCGCTGCAGGGAGAAAGAGTCCTACATCATAAATGTAACGCTAATTCTCTTATGGAATCGTCTTTATGAATGGGTACTCACTACGAAAAAAAAATCGTAAAAAAAAAAAAAAAAAAAAAAAGTTTCTTAATAATCGTTATAATAAGGCTTTCTATCACATGGATGTCTTATGTGGATTCTAGCCAAGACGCTGCTCACCGAGCCGCCATTCCTTCTTCCTCTCCCTGCGTCCACAGCTTTCAGACGTGCCTGCCTGTGCTCGGCTTCATTCTTCGTTCACTCAACTCTAGTGGGTCTTTTGCTCATTTGTATCTATCCGAGTTGTACTAGAATAGGTTTAGACTAGCTAGACCAGGCAGCCCCATTGGTGTGCCCGCAGGAGAGTATTAAAATAGGGTACTATTGTACAGGCGCTTTGTTGCCCCCATTGGGCCCGCACGTTCATGTTGTGTTCTTGTTTGATTCTGCGCCTTAGTGTTTGCTACTTAACTATTAGTTAATAGGCTATCTTTCCGCAGGATAATGCTTCAGGCCATCGCTATGAGGCAGTTGCATTTTATTATTGTTTTTAGCAGACGCTCTGGTCTAGGAGTTGTCACACGGGGTGTGAAACTTTCCAGGGTCCGTGTTTTGCTTTCCCCTAGGCTGAGGGGCTTTTCTCCGCTCGTCGCTGCTTCTTCTGAGGTAAGACTAAGAGATTCATTATATTAATGACTATGAGCCTAGTGGCCAGCCTCATTAGGGGCATTCTTAGTTGGCTAGGGGTACGAATTATTGCTTAATTTTACTATTTTAGCCCTAAGATGTGTATTTTGTTATCATAAAGGGTATTTTACATGATAACAATGTGGCAGGAGACGTCCTGTCTATTTGGTGGGGTTTTGAGGGGTTCTGACTTTCTCATATAAGTCAGTCTCCTTCAAAAGTTTGTTTTTTTCCTCCGGCGATCTTTCTGTGTATCGATGCCAGAGACTCGCCTTGCAGGCGAGAAAGGAACTAGCTAAATTGCCTGGAGTGGTGTGCTGTACCACTTTTCCAGGCGGAAATGCGGATTCTCAAGGGAATCTCAGCCCGGCCGAGTGAACTCGCCCAGACCAAGAGCCTCACGCGGCATGACCAGACTTATACGTGCCCGGCGAAACAGTCCAGTGATTACTATCCTTTCGGTTTTTTAGACTAAGGGTTAGTGTGCTTCTAAGGTTATTACGGGTCAGTGACACTTTGTCACAGGTAAGCAGTTCTAAAGACGACGAAATCTTTAGTGGTTTTGTCGCAGACAAGTACAGCGGAAGGTTAGTGTAGCAGTTGGTCTACAGCTAACCTTCCGGCGTATTTGTGAGAGCAATGATGTGTGTACCTCTCGGTTTATCCTTATGAGGATTGATTCCTGGAAATTTTCTATTTCCAGATCACGGCACATCAGTAGCAGCACAGGTCGGCAGGGGAAGGGGCCGATCCCGGCGGGGGGATCATGCCTCTAGTTGTTCTCTGTGCTACGGCTACTTGCCCTTTTATACCCGTGTTTGCACACAAACTTTGTATAAAGTTTTAAAAATGCCTCGATAGATCACGAGGCATTTGGATATCCAAAATGTGCGCCATTTGTTCCGAACTTCGTTCAAATTTATTTGGTAAGAAAGATCATTCATGTCTTGTAGCACTCAAGGAAATAGAGAACACTTTTAATGCCTACACGAAAGACATTGCCCATAAGGCCCTACACTGTGACGATGAGGCGCTTTGGGAGCACTTGGTTATCAAATCACCAGTGCTGAAGTTAACGCCGGCTAAATCTACTATATCTAAAACCAAAACTAAATTTCTATCTAAAGAGCTAGTGAGTAGTGATGAGAGCAGTGATTCTAGGAAGGCAACCCCTCCCCCCGGCCGCCAGAAGAGGGACCGTTCACCTTCACCGAGTGACCGCTCAAGGTCTCGGTCGAGGACCCCCCTCAGGCAATCTAGACACTCTTCAGTAGAGTCTTCAAGATCTCACAAGAGACGAAAAGATGACAAGGCGACATCTAGTCATAGAAAATCAGAGGAGGGACATAAAAGTTCCCGCAAGGAGGAGATGCAGTCGCGGCACCGGCCAAAGCCAGAGCTCGGGCCATTTCCCTCCATCCCCACCTCCGTGCCTAACGTCCAATCTGGCACCTCAGAGGTGGGGACGGAGGGGACTGGGTCAACTCCCAGGGAGGAATCAAGGGAATATATAAGTGTGAATCAGGACATACATTTTGCAATACCAAAATTGAACTTACCCGTCAGTAGACCCCCAAAAGTATCACAAAGAGTGTTTGCTAAACAGTATCGGGGATATACATCAGGCAGGCATGAGGAACTTATTAGTTCACAGGGTAGTCAAGTGATACCTGATTCTCAACCTCCTAATCCAGGTCGAAGTGTGTGGAGACAATCAGAACCCTCATTAGTGGAGAACAATGTACGGTTCCAAGACAGTGTCAGGGACATGGAGGATATTGAAATTATTCCTTCCTCAGTGCCGGACTTACCTTGGCCGGCTTTTACTCCACGGTTAGATACGCAGCAACAACAGCCGGAACCGTTAGAGGTACAAGAAGAGCCGGAAGTGGTAGAACTACCTTCGGCTCAACCACCACACACAGAGGATTGTTCGGAAGTGGGGCCAGAGTCTTCCAAGGAGTCACATAGTAAATATATAACTACTGATGATTTAGATTATATCTTGCATCAAGTTATGCGTCAATACAATGTACCAAAGGCTCAGGACACTCCCATTGCTCCGTCGGGAGCTCCCCCGATAGGGTCGGCTGTGCGGCCCCTAGAACCTTCCAGACTTGTCCCTAATAGATCACTCCCACAAAGTAACGTAATCCTAGTGAACACTACGGCAAGTGGCGCTATAGTGCCCGCCTCCTTGACCACTACCAAAGTTTGCGCTATCACGGATGTCACCCCTCCCTCTCTAGATAAAATCCCACATAGAAGAGGCCCTATGCCGCTTTTATATGGTTCCAACTGCTCGTGGGTGCCGGCTATTGCTAAAAACCCGAGCCTAGCACAGACGACAGTATCGTGGGAGATCCCAGTGCCTACGGAATGAGTGATAGAAGTTAGTAGAAGTAAGAAACTAAAGGCCAAAGACTCACAAGGTCAAGTTTTAGATGTTACTATAAAAGCCATTCCAAATGTGTATTCTCCTGAATTCTTTGTATGCTCTTCTACTCCGGCATTACCTCCCACCTCATCTGCACGACATTTTGTAGATTGGACGAAGTCTGACGGCGTGAACGATATAAAATCGCTTAATGCGCTAACGCCGGAGTTGGATACAACTCCAGATCTAAACCAGTCTCATAGTCCAGTTCTGCAGGTGAGGCAGGTAGTTGTTGGCCCTTGGGTGGACTGGGAGGCAGAAGCTCAACAGTTTGCTACCACTATCACTTCAAGATCCTCCCACCAAATTCCACAAGATAACCACCTATGGTTTTCCATGCCAATCAATAAAGCAGATGGGGTGTCCCCAGCCCTTTTTGATTACCTGTCGGCTCCTAAATTGTCTCTCTATAATTTACAGGAAACCCTTCTCAACTCCCCCTCCTGCACACTTAGACAGAGATTTTAAATTGAGAAATAAAGCTCTCAGACTATTGTTGTTGAGCCGTCAAATAGCCCAGTCCCTCATGAGGACCATAGCCGCTATTTCAGATCAAAATGTACGGAAGGCCACTGAACTATCTAGACGGCTTCTGTTACAAAATTCAATCCAATGTATGGGCGCTATCCGGATAGCCTTGTTGAAGGCAGTCCATGGCACGCCAAGACTTAAAAGTGTACATGGTTAAGAAGTTACCGGAAGACATTGGTCGCCAGGTAACCCTTTCCCCAATTTTAACTGCTTCCTTGCTCAGCCTTGACACATGGAGAGCAGTTTATAATATGGTTGACAACTTGCAGCCGGGTACCTCCCAAACTATAAAGGAGAATTTCAAGAAACCTTACTCCAAGCCCAAAGGTGGAGGTAATTAATCACATCCTTCTGGCGCTAAGCAGTCCTTTCAGGGCCCCGTGTCTCCCCAAGCTAAAACAGGGCAAGCACTCAGGAAAGTGGCATATCAAGAATAGGCCACAACATAAGTCAGGACAGGGAACGATACCAGCTAAAACCAGCCAACCGTCCACGCCTACCCCCACCACCAGCAAAAAACTAGTCAGTCAAACTCTCTCTCTCGCAGGGCCCATCGAGGGCGAGTCGGATCCGAGGGTAGTGCTGCCGGACAAACCCAGTCAAGTAACTGGGTCTTTTCGGGTGTGTCACCGGGCCTGGCCCCGGCGAGCTTGGGCAAGGACAGTGGTACGCAAAGGGATCACCTGGCGGTGGCTCCGGCGACCTCGTTTACGTCAGACTCAAGAAGTAAATCATGTGTCTTTAGAGGTGGAGTCACTAGTCCAGGATATTATCACCAAGCATGTCATTGTCCCGGTCGATCCAACTTGCCCTGTATTCACGTCCAGGCTTTTTCTAGTGCCAAAGAGGGACAGTGTTCAAATGCGACCAGTAGTAGATCTCTCGCGTTTGAACGAATATATTCACAATCTACCCTTCAGGATGCTCACTGTGAATCACATCAGGCTAACCCTTCCACCACTAGGGTGGATGTGCTCGTTAGACCTGACAGACGCCTACTGGCATGTCCCCATCAACAAACGGTTCCAAAAATTCCTCGCCTTAAGGATCAGACAAGAGACTTATGTCTTTCAGAGAATGCCATTCGGTTTGAACCTGGCACCGAGCATTTTCACAAAATTAGTCCGGCAGGCCCTCATGCCAATGTTAAATCAGGGGATCAAGGTGTTGTGGTACATGGACGATTGACTGGTAGTGGCAGAGTCAGAGAGTTTATGCAGAACCCATGTCAATCTCGTTATCAATCATGTACAATCCCTAGGGTTCAAGGTCAACTTGGCAAAGTCGCATCTTGTTCCCACACGGGCGATACAGTGGATAGGGCTGGTCTGGGACACAGCCAATCTTACTCTCAGTCAGAGTGTGGACAACCGCAACAGATTTCGAAAGAAATTATTTGCGTTTCTCCACAGTCTGAACACGACAAGGAGGATCTGGGAATCTCTGGTCGGTTCTCTCAACTGGATCCAACTAACTGTAAAGTTGGGCCGGTTGAAAGTAAAGAGATTAATCTTGGAAGGCAACAAATATTTCCCGCTATTGTTGGCGGGGAGATTGTGGAAAATTCCTCACTTAATTCACAACTTACTGTCGGTCTGGGTAAAGAGAGAAATATTGCACTCAACAATGACGTGGCTTTCTCCCCCACTTACGGTATGGATAGACACAGATGCCTCAGGGACAATAGGCTGGGGTTATCAGTCAAGCCTAGGCCACCAAGGGCAAGGGCTTTGGTTCCAAACCCAGAATTATCATATCAACACGCAGGAACTGTTAGTCCCTTTGTTTTTCCTTCAGGCTCACGGCTCCTCATTGCGGGGGAAATCAATAGCGTTTCGGATGGACAATTTGAATGCGGTACACTGCATTCAAAAGCAAGGGTCAACGAGGTCTCGGAAGTTGCTATAGTTGTCAGAGAAGATTTTTTATCTGGCCGAAAAGCTGAGCATTCATCTTCACGCTTCTTATCTCCCAGGCATTGCGAACGTCTGGGCAGACGCACTGTCCCGGCGACAGAGCAACACAGTAGAATGGGCTATCAAGCAAAACATCTTCAACAAGATGATTGCAGAGCCATACCGTCCACAAGTGGATCTATTCGCATCCGAGGGGAACTACAGACTACCTCTCTTCCTAACCCGCCGGGTAACAACTTAGGCGGGGGGTCCAGACGCATTGACGGAGGACTGGAACAAGTGGCGTTCCATCTATCTTTTTCCGCCTCCCGACGCTTCACTCATGTGTCAAGTAGTTCACAAACTACAGGGTTATCGAGGCCTAGTCTCGATGATCGCGCCTCTATGGCCGGCTCAGACGTGGTACCATCAGTTGAAAACGTGGTGCGAGAACCCGGTGTCGCTCCCGGTCTCGTACTTCCACTTGGAGACAATTGGCAACCTAGAGACCTCGCTGACTTTTGCCTTTTGGACATTCGGAAGGCTAAATGGTTAACTCCGTATGGGGAAAGTGTCACAAATAAATTACTTAATCAGTATACTCTGTCTACCAGGAGGCAGTACCAGTCACATTGGAAAACTTTCACAACCTGGATAGTGGAAACGGCGCAAACAGACACATCAGTAGTCCTGGTTTTTAAGTACTTTAATTATTTGTTCGACCAGCAGCGCATTTTTAGGTAGTTACACTAAAAAATCATCTGTCTGCCATTAGAACTCCCTTTTATGACCTCACTGGTCTATCCATACCACAGGCGGAGGAGAAAGGGTTCATGAGGGCGTGTTTCAAACTTCGCCCACCACCCCGTCAGCTCATGCCTACCTGGTCAATGGACAAGGCCTTATCCTTGCTTCATTCGTGCAAGTATAGTCTTGCGCCGGATTTTGACTCATTATTAAAGAAGGCTGTGTCCTTATGCTTTGCCACAGGACACAGGGTGTCAGAGCTGGTGGCAATGAGCAACGAACCTAATTGCCTCAGGTTTGGTAGATTAAATGAACATTTGCAAATTTCACCATCTCCCACATTCGTGGCAAAGAATGAGCATAGCGAGCATGTGTTCTCGGAATTTACAATCCCGGCTCTCAAAAGAGGACATACACATCATAATTTATGCCCGGTGCAAGCTCTAATCAAGTTTATGAGGGTGACACAGCCTCAACAACAGGGAGCCCTATTGGTCAAAAACACAGGTACGCGCATCACAAGGAGAAAACTGGCTTCCCTACTCGTGGATGTAATTAGGGAAAGTAACCCTGGAATAGTGGGCCGAGCTCATGACGTAAGGAAGTGGGCAGTCTCTTTGCGGTTTTTACACAACTATTCAATAGAGGATATTGCTAATACCAAACTGTGGGCTTCCAACCATACTTTCTTAACGCGTTACCTGTCTGTGGCCCTAGATAAGCCATAAATAACCTGTGTGGCCTTGGGTCAGCGGGTCTAGTAAGTCTATGTGCTATTTTTAATTTATGTGAAAAGAAAGTGGGGGGGGGGGTAATGGAGAGCTTAGACATCTAGACCCTCCGCCGGACTATGTGATAAGATCACGAGCTGTGATACTTGAGAAGTCGAGCTGGTTCTACAGCTCAAGAAAGTTTATTTTTTGTTTTATATATAAGATAACTATCAGAGTGTATCTAGAAGTTAGTAAATGAAAATGTAAAAACGTTATACTATGTACAAAGTATTTTAAGGACATAAACATATTCATATTATTTATGCGCCTTGAACCTAGTGAATCTCAATGTGATATTCTCTCTAATGTACCTGAATGGTCAATGTAAGCAGACTTTCTTTGAAGTAACGCACTGCTTTCTTTTCGCATTTTATATTTTTATATTTTATTATATGTAAGCAATAAACACTTAATTTGTTATATGATCTTTTTCTCTACCTATAGGTATTTGTTAGTGGTTTGATATTGTCACGAATGTCCCCCTCCAGTCTTGAGATATCAGCATATCGTCAATGATGGAGGGGCCTAATATTTAGTAGTGGCCCCGAAATCATTGATGATGTAGGGCCCTCCCTTCCATCCCCTTCCCATTCGTATGATGTCTTAAGTTTAGTCTTGATATGGCATTGCAGAAGGAATGGCGGCTCGGTGAGCAGCGTCTGGGCTTGAATCCACAAAAGACATCCACGTGATGGAAAGCCTTATTATAACAATTATTAAGTAATTTGTTATTTATTATGAAGTTTTTTCGTAGTGAGTACCCAATCATAAAGACGATTCCATAAGAGAATTAGCGTTACACTTATGATGTAGGACTCTTTCTCCCTGCGGCAGGGTTTTCAAATATGCTGACCGTGGGTACTTGAAAGAGGACTATTATTCTAATAGGCTTATTAGTAGAGGACCCTACAATAGGTCCCGTGACCAATTTTTCCTGAGCAAGGTTTGATGATTGATTTTAGATGATTAAGAGGTGCTGAACAAAATAAGCCAGGGTCCACCTCTGAAAAGTTTGGGCTAACTCGGCCAGAAGGCAAAATCCAAGATGGTTGCCGCGAAACTTGAAAGTGCTATAACTCAGGTCCTATGTGGGCTACACATGGGATCTTGGTGTCTAAAAGTAGGTTTTTGGACCCAAGGGATCTAATCTAGTGGTTACAATTTACAATTTCAAAAAATTAAGGTCTTTAACAAAAAACCCAAGATGGCCACCATTAAAATATGATAATTGCATATCTTTGGTTATACAGTAGCTATATGTCTGCTCTTAGTGTCTAAAAGTAGGTTTTTTATGTCAAGGAATCTAAATGTGAGCTTAGAAATGTGATTTATTGATGATGAGCATCCTCATCTTGCAAGATATTAAATGTTAATGATATGATGGATGAACATTGCGCACAAACCATCGACAATATTTAAGCATTTGCAATTTCATGTTCGTAGTTCATCATGAAAATTGGCATTATAATTGTAATTACAGGTCACAAAGCTACGTGTTATGATAATTTTACAATTATATATTATCACTGCAAATTATTAACATACATATACCATTAACTATGATTGATACAATACCCAATGTTCTGTATTTCACCATAGTGAGTTATACTTTTTTTTCTTGCAGGTGTATGTTCGGGTACTAACCCCTAACATGGAGAAATCAAGCAGGGGACGGAAGTGCCGCCGAGGGGGTGAACCTAGTCAAGGACGTTGCATACTGTGTCATGATGAGTGCTACGAAGACCGGAGTAACATGAGCTCGGAAGCGTGGGAAAGAATACAAGATTATGCTAAGAAATGGAATGGACTTGAACAGTTTGGAACAGTTTACAATAAAATTGTATGGGACAATGGACCCGATGGCATATACCTCCATAAATTGTGTAAGGTAAAGCTGTTTGATACCCATAGACTTGAATTAGCCATGAAAAGAGAGAAGAAACGGAAAGAAGAACAAGATGTACCTGTATTGTCTAGTCAAGATCTGCTCTTTGCTTCTGCTTCCCATTCGAGTGATCAAGAGAGGCATTCCCGTTCTGACACTGGATTGGTACACAGAAAAGACTTGTGCGTTTGGTGCATGAAGCCTGAAGATGTAAAGCACTCAAAAAGAGACAAATGGCACACCATGGAGCAAATGAATGCTTGGAATGCGTTCAAGTGTCACACTGTACACTTGGAAGACCTTGTGATGAGAGAACGACAGTCTACATTGATTGATGCAACTACAGACCCTTTCGCCACAGAAATCCGCTATCATCGCTCATGCTGGCTAAAATACATATCCACAAATACAAGTGATAACACAAAGTTTCATCTGCAGAATGTTAGTTTCTCTGAAGCGAGGCAAATGTTCTTCAAGCATGTTCGAGATGTTATTTTTGCACAACATGAATTCCGCACTCTTCAAAGTCTTCTAAGGGACTATAAGGAAATACTGAGTAACTTTGGCTTGGCCCACAATGTGATAAAATCCAGCACAATTAAAGATATGTTAAAGAATGAGTTTCAGGACCTAATTGGCTTCCAAGATCGACCCCAGAAGAACCTGAGTTCATTTGTGTATGACACGTCAGCTGGTGGAAGTTATGTTGAGGCTGCTATCAACTGCTGGGGCATAAGTGATGAACAGCTCATCAAAATTGTAGCAAAACGCATCAAAGCTCAGGCATATACTTTACCAATTATGTCATGGCCACCTCATGTTGACGAGTTAGTTGAAGAGGAGGAATCCCACAATCTTTTATCTCAATTGATAGCATTGCAAAGAAATCCTAGTGATGATCAGAGTCATTATGATCCTACTGTTATGAGTCTGACATCATTGCTCTACTCACACATGGCAGAAGTTCGAACACCATTCAAGGTTTACCTATCTGTAACTCTGCATGGGTTAACCAGGAGTCGAGGAATCATTGATCTGATGAAGAAATTCGGACTTTGTATCAGCTACTAGGACACCTTACATCTGTATGAAGCTTGGGCCATGTTTGACATTGAACATAGCAAAGATTGTCCAGAGGAACTTGCTGTTGGTGTCCCAGGATCTGCCGTGATTGACAATGATGACTTCAAGGATGACACATTGACTAGCGCAGACACATCTCATCGAACAAATGTCATGTTTGTTCAGCCACAGGATCTCATACATGTTACTTCTGATGAACGTCCAACTCTAAAGATCCCCAAAAACGCAAGAATTCAAACAACTTTGTGCTGACCAACATGCAGTGAAGTCATACAAGACAGTTCAACGTGGCATTCCGACTATCAGACCAGAAGCTCAAATAACTGCCGCTCAGGACACTAAGAATCAACAACAGAGAGGTCTTATTCTGCTGTAGTACGACTTGATGAGAACCAGAAGCAAAAAAGTGTAAAAGAGCAAACAGTTGGGGATTTTGCTGGTTTCCAAGCAACAGTTCATCCATCAGTAATTCAAAGCAAACCATATTACTTTCTGACTTTCCCAAGCCCTCCAAATAAGTCAATAGTTCATGAAGTTATGAATAGGATGGTAACAGCAGCTAGAACCAAACACATGCCTTTCATACAGCTTGTTGGTGATCAACCAGTGTATGCACTCATCGTGCAGATCCGATATGAGCATCCTCAACAATTCAACATCATCTTACCTAGCATGGGTCCATTTCACATTCATGGATCCTTCATGTATGCCATGGATAAACGCTTCCGTGGCTCTGGATTGTCAGATATTCTTGTCACAGCAGGAGTAATTGCAGAAGGCTCTGTAGACCAAGCATTGCGAGGAAAGCACTACAAACGAGGTATCAGATGTCTGCGCCTAATGTATGAAGCCCTTATGTGGAGACTAGTCCAACAGGGCATTGAAAATGAGGCATCACTTTCTGAGGACATTGAAGTTCATCTGGCCATTTTGAGAGATCCTTCATCATCCCCACAACATTGTCAGGATAGCTACCAACTATTGGAATCTAGTCCTTCCATTCTGAATGTTGTAGAAGAGGAGTTTAGCAAATTAAAGAATTCGGAAAGCTCCATGGCTAAGTATTGGATATCCTTCCTTGAGATGACAGAGATACTGATGATGAATCTACATGCCCTAAGGACACAGAACTGGGAGGAATTCAAAGGTTCACTACGCTTAATGTTACCGTGGATGCAGATATATGACAATGACAAGTATGGAAAGTGGATGGTGGAATACTGGCTAGAGCTTAAGAGCCTTCCAGATGAGAGAGCAGCATACATGAGAGAAGGTCTGTTTGCTCAATCTATCACAGGAAAACCCTACTCATGCTTACCTCTTGATCTCTGGATAGAAATGACCATGAACAAGGGATCAAAATTGAAAGCAGGGTGGCTGAACATTTTGAAGAATGAGAAGATGCTGCTGACAGATTCCCGGAATGTCAACACAGTAAACCGAGTGAGATCGTTTCTACATGCATCTGCCAACATGAATATATCAGAACAGAGCCATAGTGAAAACACAGCACAGCGTCTGCAAAAAGATGAACAAGCAGTACAAGACATCAATAGTTGCATTACTGAATTTGGATGTGACCCTTTTGACATGAAGAACACCAATTTACGATCACTACAATCTGGAGAACTGGCATCGGCTGCTCTCATTGATGAATTTGAGTCTGCTAACATGGCTGGAGAAAATCTCTTTAGAAAATTTTGCAATGATAGGATGCTAAGTGATAAAGTTCCCTTCTATTCAACTATTCATAGAAACACAAGACGAAATTTCAGCAATCCACCACTAAACACAGATGAGCACACCAAAAAGGCTACCAAATCAGAGGCAATGGAGAATAGGGCAATGGCCCCCTGGCCGAAAATTATGATGAGAAATTCATCCTTACAGATGTTATGGAATACAGAGTAACTGATGAATGTTTGCCAATTTTCAATGTCAATGGGACAATGAGGAAGACCCAGAAGTCAAAGATAGTTGAAAGGTTCCACATGCAGCCCATTGATCCACTGCCTACTGAATACATTGCCATACTAGATATGGGATTCATATGGCGCCTGTCAACACCGTCAGTAGAGGACCGTACAAGGTGTGATGGGACCAACTTCACATGGTGAGATTATGCAACCAAGATGTTCTCCATCATCATGGAAATTACGCTTACAAGAATTCCTTCAGGCTGAGTTTAGTGTGATGTGCAGGAAATATGCAAATGTCCGAATGATATATTCTGTTGGCCCAAACTGTTGGAGTTTATCTGAAGGTGAACGAATTTTAGACTATGAATGTGAACAAGTTGAAGCTGATACTGTCTTATTCTATATCTACTCAAGAATCAGAATTTCTGGAATTCAGGCTACAGTGATCATCGATGCGGAAGACACAGATGTTTTAGTTTTGGCAGCATATGTTGCCAACTCAGTTGGAGGTACTTTGGCAATCAAACGTAAACAGAATATCATAAATTGTCAGACATTGTGTCCTAAAGATATGGCAGATCTCATAGTCCCATTGCATGTCTCTACAGTGGTTGTGATACAACAGCATCATTCTTTGGTCATGGCAAAACTGCAATATATGATAAAGTGCTTTCTTCTCCTGAAGCCAAAACTCTCCTTCAATCAATTGGAAAATCGCTTTCTGTCACAGAAGATACTCTAGATGCAATGGCCACATTCACGATTCAATTCGTCTACAAAGATCAGACCAGCAAGTCTCTAGGAAATGCACGTGCTCGGAAATGGAAACAGATGAAGAACAAATCAACACTCAGACTACCACCAGATAGGGATTCCCATGATCTTAAAGTGAAACGTGCCAACTATCAAACATACATGCTTCTAAATTATGATAAGGCCGATCCCCCACCTTCTCCCCTGGACCATGGATGGACAATTGAAAACGGCATGTGCAAGGCAAAGCGATATAGACATCCACCCCTCCCAAGACATCTAAGTGAAGTGTACAAACATAAAAATCCCATGTATCAAGAAGACAGTGACTCAGAGAGAAGTGAATCAGATGATGATGATGATTATGATATTAACTCGGATGAAGACTAATCGAATAATTTTGGTGACTTATTAAGCCATATGTTTGTTTTCATTCATAACAAAACCAAAAATATGTAATTATGTTATTCCTCATTTATATATCTTATTTCTGACTTCATATTTAGATTTCTTGGCATAAAAAACCTACTTTTAGACACTAAAAGCAGGCATATAGCTACTGTATAACAAAAGATATGCAATTATCATATTTTAATGGTGGCCATCTTGGATTTGTTTCTCAAAAACCTTAATTTTTTGAAAATGTAAAACATAACCACTAGATTAGATCCCTTGGGTCCAAAAACCTACTTTTAGACACCAAGATCCCATGTGTAGCCCACATAGGACCTAAGTTATAGCACTTTCAAGTTTCGTGGCGGCCATCTTGGATTTCGCCTTCTGGTCGAGTTAGCCCAAACTTTTCAGAGGTGGACCCCGGCTTATTTTGTTCAGCACCTCTTAACCCTCTCGCATCTATAGGACGCGATCGAGTCATAACGCCACCCCTCCAAGAGTGCTCGTATGACGCAATCGCGTCATAATGCCACCTGTAAGTTAGAAATATTCGCCAAAAATAAGTTTATGACTCGATTTTGACTCAATTTGGACTCGTAAGTTAGGCATGAGTAAGTTACAAAAGGAAGTATCTAGCAACACCATAGCGTCCCTCTCTGAGGAGCGCGGGCCTCTGTAAAGTCAGTAGTTTCCTGGCCGCCAGACTGTGAGGCAGGGTCCCGGCCCTTTAAATTTTGGGCTCCCTCCCTCTGGCCCACCATGCCTAGCTATAGGCAGGCAATTATGGATTATTTCATCTACCCAGTGAAAGTGTTTAGTGAATAATTTGAACTATATATGTATATAAGATGTTACTTGTGACTTTTGGTGACTGAGGGGAGTGAATCTTGGTTAACCCCTTGAGTATTGATGCAGTTTTGTCTAGGTATCATTGATGACTTTACACTATTTTTTGCTTGGAATACAAATATATCTATCAATAAATACTGCCTACGAAATAAATACATTATAATCACGAAGATGTCACAGGAATGCTTACAGGAAGTATGGTAAGTACTCTATGGAATTTTAGTTATATTACAGTATATTATTATAAATATATATATATATATATATATTATATATAGCCTATATACAGTATATAACAGCCCCAAGGTCCCGAGCAAGCCCAAAGCCCATAATCGAGTATTTATATTATTATCATATTTTGTATTTTATTTAAATATTTATATATTTGATTTATTAGTTTTTATTTATTTTATTTTATTTATTTCATTTTGTTTATGTTTATTTTATTTATTTTATATATATATATACCGTATATATTTGTTTTGTTATCCCTGTTCCCCAGGGTGTCTAGCTGATCAGCCCCAAGGTCCTGAGCAAGCCCAAGGCCCATAATTGAGTATTTATATTATTATTATATTTTTTATTTTATTTATTTTATTTATATATACAGTATATATATATATATATATATTTTTTTTTCTTTATTATTCCTGTTTCCCAGGCTGTCTAGCGGATAAGCCCCAAGATCCCGAGCAAGCCCAAGGCCCATAATCGAGTATTTATATTATTATTATATTTTGTATTTTATTTAAATATTTATATATTTGATTTATTAGTTTTTATTTATTTTATTATATTTATTTCATTTTGTTTATGTTTATTTTATTTATTTTATATATATATACCGTATATATTTGTTTTGTTATTCCTGTTCCCCAGGGTGTCAAGCAGTTTAGCCCCAAGGTCCTGAGCAAGCCCAAGGCCCATAATAGAGTATTTATATTATTATTATATTTTTTATTTTATTTATTTTATTTATATATACAGTATACATATATATAATATATATATATATATATATATATATATATATATATAAATATATATATATATATATTTATATACGTATATACCCGGTATATATATATTTTTTTTTCTTTATTATTCCTGTTCCCCAGGCTGTCTAGCGGATCAGCCCCAAGGTCCCGAGCAAGCCCAAGGCCCATAATCGAGTATTTATATAATTATTATATTTTTTATTTTATTTATTTTATTTATTTTATTTATATATACAGTATAATATATAATATATATATATATATATATATATATATATATATATATACGTATATACCCGGTATATATATTTTTGTTTTCTTTATTATTCCTGTTCCCCAGGCTGTCTAGCGGATCAGCCCCAAGGTCCCGAGCAAGCCCAAGGCCCATAATCGAGTATTTATATTATTATTATATTTTTTATTTTATTTATTTTATTTATATATACAGTATATATATATATATATAATATATATATATATATATAATATATATATATATATATATATATATATATATACCCGCTATATATATTTTGTTTTTCTTGTTTATTCCTGTTCCCCAGGGTGTCTAGCGGATCAGCCCCAAGGTCCCGAGCAAGCCCAAGGCCCATAATCGAGTATTTATATTATTATTAAATGTTTATTTTATTTATATATTTATTTATTTGATTTGATTTATTTCATCTTATTTATATTTTGATTTAATTTATTTTATATATATATATATATATATATATATATATATATATATATATATATATATATATATATATATATATATATATATATATATATATATATATATTAATTATATATTTATATAAATGTTGTACATTGTGGCAAAGATATACAACTGTATAAACATTCATATATTTACATAACAATAACAATGCATGGAAACAATTGCGCATAGCTCGCGAACCAATAACGCTATATTATTTTTGTTTTCACCATTAGAAAGAGCATAATTTTCCGATGACGGTGATATAAACAGTTATATACGTATCCGAGCAAATAAACCAATGCCGAGGTGGGGAACAGCTCGGAACCCGGCTAGCATTGGCGGAAAAGAGACGGATGAAGCGTAAATATTCGCATTTTGGCTCTGCATTTCAAATATTCATAGCGCAAAAAGTATTTGTCCTAGGAACTTCTAGTTTATTTTATACTCATCAGCATTAGTTGCCGTATTCATACAGCTTAAATTTAAAACCATACACTTCGTAGCAACGAAATAAATCGAAAATGTTATAAACCATATCTATTTTTTTTTTCGGTCACTGCATGGAAACAATTGCGCATAGCTCGCGAACCAATTACGCTATAGTATTTTTGTTTTCACCATTGGAAAGAGCACAATTTTTCGATTCTGGTGATACATACAGTTATATACGTATCCGAGCAAATAACGTAACCACGAGGTGGGGAACAGCTCGGAACCCGGCTAGCATCGCCGGAATAGACATGGGTGAAGCATAAATATTCGCATTTTGGCTCTTCATTTCAAATATTCATAGCGCAAAGAGTATTTGTCCTAGGAACTTCTAGTTTGTTTTATACTCATCAGCATTATTTGCCGTATTCATACAGCCTAAATTTAAAACCATACACTTCGTAGCAACGAAATAAATCGAAAATGTTATAAACCATATCAATCAAAATATATATATTTTTTTTTCGGTCACTGCTTGAGAACTATTGAAGATAAACAATTTCTGTTTTCAGATTTGGAAAGAGGAGAAAAATACTATTATTTGAGAACAAAAAATATATGGTCATCACTCACAATTTAGAGCTAGGACGGTGTGAAGACAATTGCATGGGAAATAATTGTATTCCGGACTCATTTACACTTTCATATTTCGATTTATTTATATTTTTTGTTGTTTTATCATGTACTATAAATATTCCTCTTTCCATTGACATATGATACATCACAATAAACAGCATTCTGGTGGATGAAAATACAGAAAAACACAAGGCTTCAAAAACTCGCCCAGCCTGATATTTCATGGCAAACTAGAGAATGTCTTACCGTAAGTTAGATAATTAAGTTGCTGGATGCGGGAAGGTTAATCATCTAAAATCAATCATCAAACCTTGCTCAGGAAAAATTGGTCACGGGACCTATTGTAACTCTACTATATCGTCAATGATTTCGGGGCCACTACTAAATATTAGGTTTTCCTTCTTCCCTCCGGGAATCAAACCTATATTGTAGTCTGACAACACTATTACGGCCGACACTTAGGTCACGTAGATGATACCCTGGAATGTGTGTCTTTACTGTCTGCCAATTACCGTTATCAAAGACTTAAATAAACTCTGGGTGTGACGTAAATCCATACATCAGGTACTTTACAGAATTCTTATCCAATACTTGATATGGTTCTAAAGAGGAGTGTGGTTTAAACTCAGCAGGCACGCCCTACCCACATGTGCTACACACCCTGATCATATGTTCGAGGAAGGCTCCAATATGATGATTAACCCTTAAAAAGCGGCTCACCACATAAGTCGTTTTTAATAAAGCTGGACTATGTGGCGGATTTCAGCACGTAATGTTGCTGAGAGAGAGAGACAAGTGGTGGCAGGAGACTAGCGAGCGTATGACTGCTCCAGACCACCGCGGCGAACCTACTGACACGAATCTCAGCTCCCTCCTCCCTCTCTCACTCGCTACATACTGAATTGTATCGGGAAAGTGGCTAATTACCTGCTTTTTGCACTCGCGTTGCACGGTTATTGCAAGAAAACTAGCCATCATAAAAGGATCGTTATGGTGTCATTCGAAAGCTCTGTTTATGCCCTTTCAGGGATAGATACTTGTTTTACGTTCTGGGTCTTATTTAGGCATGAAAATGATCACGTAAACAGCCCTATTTTGGCTAAAAACACCCCGCTGGGCGGTACATATAAATAAACCGCATAGGCCGCTAAAGAAGGGTTAAAGCAGGTTCCCATAACCCCTCTCCGAAAGGGCAGATGAATACTGCACACTAGTTTTAGGCTTTTCTCCTAAATACAATAGGAAAATACAACACAAGATATACAATGATGATTATATCTATGTTAAGCTGTTATAATGGGAATATAAGTGAAGTGGGTATATACTGTATATTGAGTAAATCATGTAAATACGTAACTATGGAATAAAATGGATAAGTAAGCAATGGGACTATATATTCTGTATATAACAATAATCAGTTCTCCTCAGAGGTCTCCCAGTGTATACAACCTAATCTACGTAGGGTATGTGGTACCCATCTTGCAAACACAATCCCACCCCTACTTTGTGCAACTCTCCAACCCAAGAGTGAAACGTTGCTCTCAGTCTTTCTTCTATTCAACAGCTGAGCTCTGCAACTCTCTCGCATAATCAATCTTTCCCTCCTCCTATGACTTAAATTGCTTCAAACTCCATGTGTCCAGGCATTTTGGCTCGAATGTCCCTTGATTTTGACCCTGTCACTCTTTCAACTATGTGGGAGGCATTCGCTACAGGCAGTTCTGCCTTTTGTCTCCCTCACTCACATAGAACAAATAATTAATAATAATAATAATGCCCACCTTGCCACTCAGTAAGCTATAACTTTACTTAACTGTCCGTCCGAAGGGGTGAGGTATCTTATTTTCGACTAACTAATTGGGTGAAATGCCTCCAAATCTCCAACTTAATGGAGTGAAACATGGAAGGTCCTAAGAGATAATCGTATCAAATAGGGTTACGTCGACCTAGTAGTATTATTACTTCATGTCCATGGTATTGTATATATAATTTTGTACATTCCTTATAGAAACACATTGTCCCTAGTTTAACATTAAGATCCTGTAAGCTCTTACACTGTATGGAATGAACCCTAAAAACCCTCTGAACATAATGACGCATTTTGGACATTTATTCTGGCTATCATTGGGCGGCTTTATACCTCTTAGGAAGTATCTGTGGGAATTTATAGGGTAAAGTCTATTTAAATTTAGGGGAGACAAGACCTCAGAACCTTATTCCACCTTATATAAAAGATTAATTTCTGGCCTTTTGCTATGTATTTGTACATGGTAATAGTAAGACTCGCTGAAAATTTCATCGCTCTACGTGCGTGCGTGCACGCATTTTTCATTTTACTATAGACAAAAACATGTCTGACAATTTTTTTCTCGGCAGATTTTGTTTATTTTGTTTATGAGGTAACTTAGATATATAGGCCATAAATCTACGCTCATATTTACCCCAATTTGATACATGATCTTGTTGGAAACTGCAGGTAAATATCAATGATACAATTTTGGCTCTATTTCCAATCATAAATATAGATTTGAGCTTCGAAAATGTTGCCAAAAACCCATTCTAAGAGCGTACAAATTGTCATTTATGCTTGGTCTAATTTTGTGTAAAAAATGGAGGCAATCGGACAGTAATCAGATCAATAGATAGCCTCAGACGTTGAAAAAGCATAATTTTACATAAGCGCCTTTATAAGTTGACATGTCATAACTCATTTTCCTGGTGTGAAAGGTTTGGTTATAGAATAGTTACCCCTATTATTCTATTTTTTTAGGTATTATAGAAAATTTAGTTATTTGAGTAACTAAAATATTTCAGAAATAGGGAGGGTGATTTTAGACTTGGTGGGGCGAGGGGGAGAACCCCCGTAGGATGAGTAATGGGTGTCAGATGTGGAAATCTGATGTTTCCTATGATTGTACAATGTACAGTGTCATAGGAAGCTTTTAATATAACCAAAAACAAATTGAAAATTCCTTGAAAAAAGTTAAATGAAGGTCTAGGGTCCCCTTAATCCTTTAACATTTTATATACCCTTCCTAATTTGAATCAAATCATCTAATGGTAACCAGAAAACGTAAGATAAATGCGTAATCGGATTTTGAAAGGGTTAATTGTAGCAAAATCATAAATATAGTAATTGTTTTAGTTGCTTACTTCTTTAAATTAGAAGATATAAATGGTAAACCCTTTTTATGTGCATCTTTTTTATTACAATTAAGCATTCAATGTGTACAGTGTAGTCACGCTATGGATCATGTGTGACCAATGTCTGTGTCATCTCTTGTCAATATAACAATTAACCTGTTCATTAAAGATGGGACTATGAATGAAGAGGTGCGGGAGAGGGTACAACAGGGGAAGAGGGTTGTAGGAACGCTAAAAGCAGTAACAAGAAATAGGGTGGTCAGTATGGAAGTGAAGAAGTCCTTGCATGACAGTGTGGTAATCCCGACACTGACTTACGGAAGCGAAGCATGGACGTTGGTTGAGAGACTCAGACCCAGAGTGAGGGCAGTGGAAATTAATTACTTAAGGAGTGCGTGCGGAGTTACATGGAGGGATAGACAGACTAATGAGGAAGTAAGAAGGAGGTGTGGTGTGGAGGTAGATGTGCTGGAAAGTGTGAAAATTGCAAGTTTCAGGCTATGAGGAAGTTGGACACGTAAACATCGATATGAAACAAATATACTATTATAATGCAGGTTTCTGATGGATAAATGCTATGTTTTTTTTTTTTTTTAAAGACCTCCGCCTACGTATTGTGAAAAACCTGTTATCCTCCAGCAAATTGTGGGGTTAAGTGAGTGAAGGGGGGGACAGTGAATGAAGGAGGATGCATGTTTTTCATAATACGTGTTGCTAGCCCCAAACGCGCGAGCAACTGTGGCTTTCAACCATCCGACACATCCCCTTTTATTTATGTGCATCACACATGTTACATACAAATACAGTTTATGTTTTATTTTACCCTACTGTGGAAAGACTACGGATACACCACTCTTGCCCGGGCCTCACACAGTGGCATGACCCAGTCCTGTCGAACTGAGCTCATGACGCTGGTGGCATTGCCATGGAGGATAGCCATCCCTAGTCTTTGCTTGAGCCAGAGGGTTTCCCGGGGTTCTCCTGAAACTTCTCTGATTTTACGGCCTATTTCATTCACCATCTTAAGGGTGGTAGGGCCGAAGACTCCTGAAGTTTCGAATGCCAGGAGCTCGAACTGATGATTTCTGGCGATGGCTTGATATTTTTCTCGCTTTTTATATTCTGCTATCCGGGCGGCTTCACCTGCTTCGTCGGCGTTTCTGGCGGTGTTGGTTATGGAGAAAGTGTCAACACATGTGGCATCCCACACGAGGCACCGGCCATTCTTGTAAGAGAAAGTGATCATCCCATATGGCCGTTTGCCGTCTTCTCTGTGAAGTCCATGTGGTTCGAGGATTGATGCACGGTTAGCACTCTGCAGAGCCCGTTTTATGACATCATTTAGTGCAGAGTGTCTTGGCAGGCGGCCTGCGTTGTAATTACATGACAAGGCATGGTGACCTTGAGCATCCATCCACCCACCACACTTGCAAGTGTGTGGGTGACAAACTGCCGTACCCACTCTGAGCACGATGGCAACCCGGAGCGCTTCAGCATCCAAGTGAGTTCCAAGAGGTGGGATGGGGATGGAGTGTAACCACAAGCCACTCTCCGAACGGGCGGCTGCCTGGAGGCGTGCTTTTGCAACCTGGTCTGCATTGGTTAGGAGATTTTCTTGAGTTTTCTTCGCCGAGATGGTATCCCACGCTTTCTGCTTGCTCCTGGAGGTACCCTGAGGCTCCTCCTCTACTCCTGTACTTCCCTTCCAGGTGTTAATCGCTGCTGTTACGTCCCCATTAAGTGTCGTTCCGGGTTGAGAAGAAAGGATGGACAATACGAGGTCGTTGGTCGCGATGAGGGAAGAGATAAAGGCTGGGGAGGCAATATCCGAGGCTCTCCGTATGCCCAAGCCCCCGAGGCTGTTGAATTTGATCTTAAGTGTTTCTAAATGCACTGTAACTATATTGTAGCTGATACTTTTGCTAAATATTGTAGTCTGCAGCTCCAACTTCCTTATAGTCTGCAGCTTGCAAGTGGTCAACTGTATTATGTTATACTAATGACAATCTGGCTTACCATTATGTTTCTAATATTTGACTATGAGACTACCACTCTTCCAGACTCCACCATTCTTCATATTAAGGAAAGTATTTAGCTTGTTCCATAGACCTTCTTTCAAGCTTTAGATAAAATACCCCAAGACCCCCCTTTGAGATAATTTTGTATATTTTTAGTAAACAAGTGTTCCGGCCGAAGTCCGGTTCTCTCCTAAATTAGAAGCTCACGATCGCTCCTCAAGATATGTTAGACAACTAAATGTCAAGAAAAATCTTAATATTGACAAAGAATAGGACAAAATATTTGTCATCCTAGTTCATACATGCCCGAGTTCGAGCCCAAGTGTCCACGAGTCCACAGTCGTGGTCACTCGGGCAAAAATGAGCCCGAGTGTGCAAAATTCCACGAGTCACAACGAGTAACCAGGAGTGAACGGCGAGTGCATTCGTAGACACTCGCGGTCCTCCACGAGTCACTATAAGTGTACTGCAAGTGTGCTGAGAGGGGTAAAATTTTAATTTTAACAGTCATTTTCGGATCAAGAGTAGTTACGCGTAGTTACGATTCACTACAAGTATTCACGAGTCACTACGAGTCACTGAGAGTTACCACGAGTGTCTTGATGTTGAGATAACTCGTGACGACTCGTAGTGACTCATGGACACTCGTGATGACTCGGGCAGTTTTTGACCACATGGTTTTGTCCGGGAGTTTCCGCGAGTGTTCACAAATCTTTTATGAGTAGTTACGAGTCACTACGAGTATTCACGAGTCACTGAGAGTTACTACGAGTGTCTTGATGTTGAGATGAGTCGAGCTAATATTTTCATGCTGGGATGGAAATATGGCTCCCCGAGCCGAGTTCCCACGAGTCTCCAAGGGTCTCCCACGAGTTACCGCGACACTACCCAAGTCATTAAGTGAGTCCCCGCGACTGTGGACTCGGGGACACTCGGGCTCGGACTCGGGCATGTGTGAACCATACTTTAAAATCGATAAACTAATGAGGTGAATGTCTTAAAATCTCAAAAACTAATGGGGCTAAACATGAGGTACAATAGAGTTCAGAAGAAAAACAAAAACCTTCCATTAATGAAGTGATTAAGTTTATATAATAATATATATTGGTCTTTGTTCTAATATCATGATAGCATATTGTTCCAAATGTCCCATCCAGATCCCGTACGTTCCTAATTTTTCTATTGCTCATATGCATGATAATTTCCTGCCTCAGGTCTTGTCAATGAACATGTTGCGTTATTCTATGCAATCAGCAACCAGATAACTTAACACTGATTGGGAAGAATCTTGCAGAGTAAGATTCGATTGTAATACTGTATTTTTTTACTTCTTATTAGATTTTTTGTTTGTGGTTACATTTGACTATAAACAGATACTTCCTTGGTTAAATATATATGTAGGTAGGGTGGATAGAGAGATGAGCAAGTAGTTAGATAGTTAGATTATGTTAATGCAATAATTATCCTACTAAAGGGATGAAGCTCGACCAATAAACCTTATCATATAATCCGTTCCTATTAGTGTGTTCTCTTCCTGTTTTCCTTATCATAAAATGTTGTTTCTAGTTTATGATGGGGTTCCTGTAAGCCTGGCCATGAATCTATTGCATGATCATCTCTTGCATCTGCTCTTGACAATAAACCGATTGTTATCAGCAAGGGAAGCAGATGGTCCTAATACAACCAGCGTGTGACCGGACAACTCAACCAGTAGACCATTTCAACCAGTAGTTCTCAACCAGTAACAACTAAACCAATACTGTTAGGTTAGGTAGAGTTAGGTTAGAAATTCAATTTGACACCTATTTAGTTGAACCTGGTGTATTGGCACTGGTTGAAATTTACTGGTTAAAGCTGAAGGTGAGAGAGTGAGAGTCTGAGAGTGAGAGTGAGTGTGTCGTGATAGGGTGGCAATCAGGGAGTACGGTACAGTAAATAAATAACCGTGTGCCAGGTGGTTGTGTGGCGAACTGTACCAGCTACTTGTAAAGGCAAATCTACCAACTCAACCTGCAGATCATTTTATATTCCATATCCATTATAACATTGTACCGAGTAATATGCAGTATATATATATATATATATATATCGTATTTTGCGTTAATGTGTCATCACTGTCTATGACCAAAGAGGCGAACTTGCCCTATGTTACTTCAATACCACTATAAGTTGTCGCTGCATGGAGAAGACTGGCTTCTTCATAGTTTTTGTATTGTCCTGTATATTCAATTTTCTTTAGTTTTGTATTGTTTATTCTCATTTATATATTTCCCTTTTTACTTCTCTGTTTTTGTTTATTTGGTGTTCATGTATTTTTGTTTAAAATATATTTATTGTTTTCAGTTTGTTTTATATTATTCATATATAATTCATGTTTCTATTCTATGTTTTTGTTGTAACTTATTTGTTTCTATTTGTTTCCATATTGTTTGCCTATTGTTAATTTATTCTGTTTTGTTTGTTTACATTATAGAGTTTTTAATATATTTTTGTATTTACTCTTGTTTCAATGGTTTCCATTTATTTGTCTTGTTTTTTCATGTAATCCATTTTTTTTGTTATTCCTTAATTTGCGTTTACTGTTATTTTCATGTTTGTGTTATTGCTTCATGTCTTCTACCTTTTTTCCATTTGGTTTCTTTTTTAGATGGACCAAGTTAGGCTATCATGGGGTTGGGAGGATTTTGGGATGATCATCATTTGGGCTTCTTTATTCTTCTCGGAGAATACACATAGGAGAACAAAGTCCATTTACATACAAGAACATTAGTTCACACGTACACATATAATTATACACAACGAGACGGACAAACAAACAGACAGGTATTCACACACACATAATTATACGCACTGCCAACATTACTTGCTCGCACACGTGCCACATTCACACGCACATACTGTAGCTAAGCGTACACACACACACACACACACACACACACACACACACACACACACACACACACAGAATGAATAGGTTGAATTTATATTACTGTAGTCTATTTATTTAAGCTGATGGTAAAATACATCCCTTAGCAAAGTATTTCTTGGTACATAATGGGAAGATATAAATCTACTATCTCTCTGTGTTGTATGCATGCCAAATGTTCTTAATTGACAACATATGTTGCTACAAAATCTACGTAACAGCTGAGTAACCAAGACAATAACATAACAATTTACCGTCAGCTGGAAAGAACCATATTAAAGACAGGATGAATGGTAAACAATTGAATCCGTACTGGTTGCATATTTAAATTAAATATAAATCATAATATACAAAATGAAAAATAGAACACACGTACAATAAATGGGGGGGGGGGGGGAATTTGAAAAAATTGGGTTAAAGAAAAAGTTCATATACTGTAGATATAATTGCGATGATAAAATATAGTTAAAAAATAGGGGGATATTGTAATATTACTATACTGAACAATGAGGGTTTTTTTCTGGATCCTCTTCTCTCTCATGTTTAGCCGCATTAGTTTAGGGATTTTAAGCCCTTGCGTGTCATTAAGGTGTCGAATTTGTCCTGATGAGTGAAAGTGAGCCTGCAATTAGGATGATTTTGTTCTAACAAAAAATGCACACATTTGTCTTGAAGGAGCGTAAGTCTAGGGAGGAAACTTAAGAAAATAAAAATACATAAATTAATAGCCTATCAATAAATATAAGTCCCATAAAGATAGAGTATTGAAAGAAGGTAGGCCTTGCAAGGTGCCGAAAAATGTATAACGTTTAATCAATAACATTTTGGTAAGCTTAAGTTGTATTGCCAGTTACTGTGTAAATAATGTGAATAAACATATCACATTGTTAGGCAATTGAGATTAGAGTGCAGTATATAACATTTTGTAATATACAGAGTGCATTGTACATTTGATCGTCTATACCTTTAATTTAATTAATGATTGCACCAGTTTTATGGTATACTTTCAACTGGAATGACAAATGCAACTGAAAATGTGGAGGTCTTTGTAAACGTGTGTGTGTGGGTGTATGTGTGTTTTGTGTATAGTATCCGATACTTCCTTATGGTCCATTACATTAACCCTTAATTAGCGGCTCACCACATAAGTCGTATTTAATAAAGCTGGACTATGTGGCGGCGCTCGACATAGGTCGAGTGGCAATTTCAGCACGTAATGTTGCTGAGAGAGAGAGACAAGTGGTGGCAGGAGAGTAGCGAGCGTATGACTGCTCCAGACCACCGCGGCGAACATACTGACACGAATCCCAGCTCCCTCCTCCCTCTCTCACTCGCTATATAAGGAATTGTATCGGGAAAGTGGCTAATTACATGCTTTTTGCACTCGCGTTGCACGGTTATTGCAAGAAAACTAGCCATCATAAAAGGATCGTTATGGTGTCATTCGAAAGCTCTGTTTATGCCCTTTCAGGGATAGGTACTTGTTTTACGTTCTGGGTCTTATTTAGGCATGAAAATGATCACGTAAACAGCCCTATTTTGGCTAAAAACACCCCGCTGGGCGGTACATATAAATAAACCGCATAGGCCGCTCGTAAGGTGTTAAAGGTAGTAACGTTAACCATTATAAATACCCAAGTTGTTATTGTGTTAGTTTGATACACATACACCAGTACAGTGTGGTCTATAATGCGGTTAAACATGAGGGAGAAGGGGACCCAGAACAAAACTAAAAACCTCCCTTTTTGGCAAATATATTGCCAAGTGATTGTTAATAATAAATGGCTCCTTTGTCATTTGTGAGAAATATCAAGGGACTGGAGTTTTCGCAGAGAGGCTCCAGTCCTGACATTATTCTTGACTTACAGTGTCCTGGCTTAATAATCCACTAGGGTTGATAGCCTCTGAAGTCCTATTTTAACTAATATATGTGAGCAAATAATAAAGCAACTTGGTTGAGCCCGAGAACTTTCAGTCTTCTATTTACTGGTCTGGCCTGAGTAAACAATGGAGACACTTGGTTCAGCCCAAGTACTTTGATTGTTTACTGTACTTCCCATATCTCAACTTATTCTTCTTTTATCCAAAACTCTCGATTCTCCTACTTTACTATAGCCACCTGACCTGGTGAGAAAGAAAGGTACTGGAGTTATCGAAAAGGGACTCTATTCCTGACGTTTTGCTTGACTTACAGAGTATTGGTTTCTTAACCCTTTATTGGCGGCGCGCAACTTATGTCGTGTGAAAGAAATTTGGACTAAGTGGTGGTTCACAACTTATGATGTGTGCCATTTTCAGCGCGTAATGTTGCAGAGAGAGAGAGCCGAGCGGTGTGAGGAGCGTAGTAAGGCTATGACCGTCGCACACCACCGCGGTGGGCCAACTGACATGAATCCCACCCTCCCCCACCCTCACGCACTCGCTACACAGGGAATTATGTAGGGAAAGTACCTAATTACATGTTTTTTGCACTCGTGGTGCGCGATCGTTGCAAGAAAACTAGCGGTCGTACAAGGATGGTTGGGGTGTCATTGGAAAGCTCTGTTTATGCCCTTTCAGGGATAGATACTTGTTTTACCATCTGGGTCTTATTTAGGCATGAAAATGATCACGTAAACAACCCTATTTAGGGTAAAAACACCCCGCTGGGCGGTACATATAAATTACCGCCTAGGCCGCTCGTTAGGTGTTAATCCAGTAGGGTTGATACCTTCTGCAGTATTATTTTAAATAACTGGTAAGACAGGGTGAGGCGAAACATTAATTGTTGAAATCTCTCTCTCTCTCTCTCTTCCAGGCAAGAAGGTCGAGCTGTCGCTCTTGTAAAGGCTGGAGTTTGGGCGTTTCTTGTCCGGGAGTCTTGGGAAGCGGCGAGATCATAGGCAGCAGCACAGGTGGTCAGGCTTGGGGATTCCTCAAGGTATTGGGAGGTGTGGTCAACACTTCTGCTAGGGTACCCAGCTTGATCTGGGGTGGAGCCGAGCTGAATTTTGTGAGTCCTTGATTACTGCTATTTTCTGGCCTTGGCTTTCCAGATTCAACATAACAGATAGATAGATAGATTGATTGATTGAGAGAGATAGAGTATTTGAGAGTGAGTATGAGTGAGTGTGTAACTATGTGAATTAAATATCCCCATTGAATGTGTTTAATTATAGTAACCAAGGCATTAACCTGATTACTTTTTTGTAATTCCTCACACTTGCTCATTATTTGGATTAATCTAGTTATATAGGTATTCCTGGAAACCTAAATCCTACAAACCAAAATTATCAGTCCCTACTCTACATTCTTCCCGATAGTAATTGCGATCCATCATATTCACGAGGCCTATGGTGTGGTAGAATCAAGGAGGAAAGTCAAAGAAAAGGGGTAAAAAAAAAAATCCTGTATACTGTATTTTGTGTTCATTCTTTTCATCTCATTTTCTTATTGGACCATTTCTTCCCTTGGAATAGCCCTTTCTGTCTCCTAATATTCTTCTTCTATCAATCACTGCCTGTCTGTCTAACGTCTGTCTGATATTGTTCTGTCTGTATGTCTAGATCCAATTTTCTATATATGCATTACTTTCTGATTGGTCATTCATGAAGCTCATATGACGGTCTTCCCGATCGGCGGGTTGTGTGTCGACTGATAAATTTGTCTTGTATCCGATGTTGACTGAGAGGAAGCCAAGCGATGCACACAAAAGATCAGCCTGGGAATTATTCTCCGCATATATTAACCCCTTCTTTACGGCGACGTCTTCTTAATTATAGTCTAGCTGTATTTAGATGATTGTTTGCAGTATGAAAAGGATCTGTGGTAGTAAAAATGGTTAGATGAGATAGTTGGAAGCCTTTTAACTGCTGGAGGCCCTTTTATAAGTGAAAAATAATCTAATAGTAGCCAGAATAAAGGTAAAAGGACGGCACCGGTATTTAAAGGGTTAAAGTGGCAATCAACAGGGATTTTATACCAAGGACATTTATGGCTTTACTCTGTCATCTTTCACAATAACAAATGCGTTTGTGTGTGTGCGTGTGTGTGTGTGCGCGCACACACTAGCTTGCGCATTGTTTTGTGTATACGGTATTTTAACGCATATCTTTCCCAGCTACATAATTATGTTAATGGTTTACGACTGGCACATTTTTTACCCATCTTGGGATGACCAGTTACTATAAACTTTCAAATATATATATATATATGTGTATATATATACTATTATATATACCGGTACAATATATATATTATGGTGACCGGTCAACTCAACCAGTAGACCGTTTCAACCAGTAGCTCTCAACCAGTACCAAATCAACCAATACGGTTAGGTTAGGTTAGGTTATATATTATATGGTGAAACCGGCGGCAATAGCCTTTGCTGTTGCGCTGCCATGTGGAGTTGATTCCATTCATTCATTCATTGGGAAATTGACAGGTGAGAGATTTGTTTGTATTTGCTTCATTATATACACATATCCAATTGAATTAGTAAGGAATTAATTGATAGGTTTGTTTTTGCCTTTTGATTACAATATTAATATATTATTCCTCGGAGCATGAACTAATAAACCGTTGATTAAAATAATTATCCACTAAAACAGTTCAAGAAGACTGCCTGTATTAGACCAACACACCTAATTAATGCAGTGTTTTAATGTGGATAAATGACCTTAAGCAATTCTACCAACATTATTGCATAATGTTGAACAAATATACTCCCACTTAAACGCTTAACGAACCTGGAAGAGCATTTGATCCCGGCTCCATTTCACTACACATGTATGAATGTATCAGGTCGATTACTTGCCAAATACAGTAGTTATGATCTAGGGTTTTGCAACACGATTAACAAATATACCCTCACTCAAACTATTAACTATCCTCTCTTAATAATTAATCCCTACACCACATGACATCAGAGGTACTAGGCTCTTTCCTCGGCCAATAATATCAATATATTTATTGAACATCGATGTGCTTATATGGTCTCCTTTAAACCATTATTAATTATGTTAGCACATTAAATTTGTCACAACTTCACAATACATGTCTGTCTATCTATTGCCAGACGTCATGATCCACGAAGAGGTGGCCACGAATGAATCGCCTCCATGCACCTCTGTCCCCTGTCAGTCGACGCCCCTACTCCAATCCAACACCACTTTCACTCATATACCTCTAAACTCCATCCTTCCACCTCACTCTCGTACACTCTCTTAGTCATGTTCACGCTTCCCATACGTTCTGCATGGCTGAACCATCTCAAGGTGTTACTTTTCATACTTTCCAGCACATCCACATCCGCATCATATCGCAATAGTACTTCCTCACTCGTGTGTTTATCCCTCCATGTAACTCTCACTCTTGATTTGTGCCTCTCAGTACATGTACCGGTATTATGTTGAATATTTGGAAAATGTAACGTTAATGTACGTGAATGGACTACTAACATTATGGAAAATAGGCTAGAGCATACATTATCAGTCAAGCTAATAATACATTTATGAACATAATTGTTGTCACTATATAAATTATATGTGCAGACGTGGTCATAATATGTATTATATAATATTGAAGCGACCAGTTTATACAGTATATAATAGTTAAACATTAATGCAATTCACATTTCGTAAATATATGCCAAATAAAGTGTATTTGTAAATTGATTATAACAGTTTTAATTGCATAATGAATATTACAGGGTGGTTAAGAACATATGTCTACGATAGTATGTGATACATATTATTAAATAATGTTTATTGACATATTAAGACACCTAGATCATGTTTTTAGTGTAATTATGTATTTGTATTTGCAAGTTTACTTGAGTAGTTTGATATAAATTAACCCCTTGAGGATTATGATGTGTTTTGACAGTTTATTCTGGCTATTATTAGACGATATTGTTAAGCAAAGGAGGGACATGCGTGAGTCGAGAGGTTTATTGATACCAATTTTACCCTTTTGATTGCTAGAGGTCTTTCCTAAGCTATATAAAATCGTCAAATAATAGCCAGAAGAGACTGCTATTACACGTCATGATCCTCAAAGGTTTAAACAAAAAATATAAGCACTGAATCCAAGTAATTGAAAGCTTATGAATGACAAATTAGCTTTATGCACGTTGAGTAAATGGGATGAAACTAATTTGATATTCAGGTGAATTCATCAAATTCAGAGAGAGATAGAGTGCAAAGGTTGAAAGGCGTAACAAATAGTGCAAAGGAAAACAAGCAACAACATATTTATTGATCCTTTCGAGGCTGCTTGTACCTAAACTACCTAACCTACAGTATGTGATAATAATATAAAGGTAGCTCAATAAAAAGTGCTGCTATTTGTTTGTAAACGCAGGTAACCGTGGATTAAGAGCGACATATTTATCTAGGCGTATTTTGAAAGTTTCAACAGTACTGCATGCATTCAATGAAATGACTGGGTAGTCCATTCCATAGGTTTACTACTCGACTGAAAAATAAATGTTTTGCCTCATGGGAGTTAAAATGCTTTCCGATTGTCTTGCAACCATAAATTTTCCTCTAGTGAAATTTGAATGGTCGATTGTGAAATATTTGTTGACATTCATATTGTCAATACCATTAATAATTGTAAACACTTGGATTAGATCACCTCTCAGCCTGCGCTTTGTTAAACTCAAAAGATTTAAATCTCTATAGACGCTTTTCATATGACTTATTTCTCAGTCTAGGGATCATTTGTGTCACTCTCTGCTGTATTCTCTCCAATGTATCTATGTCGTTTTGATAATATAGACACCAACATTGTACACAGTATTCCAGATGGGGGCGAACCAAAAATGTATATATGGTGAGAATGACATGTTCAGTATTATATTCAAACGATCTTCTAATGAAGGTATTAATTTTAATTGCTTTTTTAACTACTTCGGTACATTGTTGGTTGGGTTTTAACTCGGAAAAAGGCACCAGAACTCTTAAGAGGTTTTACTGGGCGAAGTCGCCGGGACCCTTAACCCTTAACTAGCGGCGCGCAACAAAAGTCGAGTTAAATAAATTTGGACTATGTGGCGGCGCGCGACATAGGTCGTGTGGCAATTTCAGCACGTAATGTTGCTGAGAGAGAGAGACAAGTGGTGGCAGGAGAGTAGCGAGCGTATGACTGCTCCAGACCACCGCGGCGGGCCTACTGACACGAATCCCACCCTCCTCCACCCTCTCACACTCGCTACATACTGAAATGTATGGGGAAAGTACCGAATTACATGGTTTTTGCACTCGTGTTGCGCGGTTGTTGCAAGAAAACTAGCGGTCATACAAGGATCGTTGTGGTGTCATTGGACAGCTCTGTTTATGCCCTTTCAGGGATAGATGCTTGTTTTACACTCTGGGTCTTATTTAGGCATGAAAATGATCACGTAAACAGCTCTATTTTGGCTAAAAACACCCCGCTGGGCGGTACATATAAATAGACCGCCTAGCCCGCCAATAAGGTGTTAAGAGCAGTGGTGTAAAACTCATTTGTTCTTGCGGGCCACATTTGGCAAGGTACAATGTTGTAGGGCCGCATTAATGTAACAGGTGTATATATATATATATATATATATATATAGAGAGAGAGAGAGAGAGAGAGAGAGGTAGATTTTGTTTCACATGAAAGTAACTCATACGGCAAGGTACGAAAATATAAGTTTATGGTAGTTAAATGCATAAAAATCCATGAATGGTGTAACTTACTTGTAACTATTCCTTAGTGTCGGGAGCCACTGCTTCCTGACACTTGACACCTCTTTTTCTGGACCAGAGTGTCAACATTTGGAGTAAATGACTGAGCAGCAGCCATCTTGAGTATTGAATTAAGATGCTCGTCACTGAGTTGGGTAAGAAGCCGTGACTTGTTAATGTTCAAAACCGAAAAGAGCTGCTGTTACGACTGAGGTTTAAATATATCAGGGCTCTTATTCATTGGACTAGTAATGGCATAAATGCTACAACGGAAAGCGCTAGATCCAACCTCTGATGTATATTCCCAGTGAACAAAGAACACAAATACTTTCCAGAGTTCTATATGCAATAATAGGTTATCAAACTCTCAATAAATGTGCATCTACTCTAGGCTTAATGTTATGTGAAAACAGCCAATTACTACCTATAACCGAAGGTGCTTGGTTATGGTATGCAAAGTAAGGTGGTAAGAGAAGTTACAGCTTACGTTACTTTAATCAATAAATGTCAGGCACTCCTGCATGAAAGAAAGTGCACTAAAGTCCTTCAACACCAACAAGGAATCTTCTTTAAATGTTAGATGCTATCAAGATGCTCGAATCGGAAATGGAACCCAAAAAGGCAGGCAGCGGAACAATGCTCGAGCAGGCTATGCTCACAAAAGGCAGGATATATAATGCAGTCGGAGCCAAGAATATCCTAAACACTACAACAATAATAATAATCGCCACGACAATGCAGTATTACTATCAACAAAAAGAGCCTAAGTCGTTTGTGTCTCAATACATCAAACTAGGCTGCGAAATGCTTGTGTAATCATAAACGGGTATGCATATTAAGAGTAATTGGTTTAATATACTTAATGTCTACTATGACTGATAAAGTATAGCTAGAGTCAATGATACGAAATACTGGTGCGCATAGCATGCCGCATAGCCTAGTGCAAATCTCAAATCTGTACGTCAAATATTACGTTATAGTGAAGGGTAGCTCTCTTGAGAAACCTTAATACCGAAGTATCAAGCGTTCTCCTGGCGTACCTCAAAGACAAACAACCGAGCTTAGAACAGTGCAGAATGGTATAGGCAAAAAGCCCTCATTCGTGCATGCTCTATTCTCAATGGCACACAGACTAGAATTTACGCAATCAACTCCAGTTCTCAGGTATGTCGTGCAGCTTTTAACTAAAGCCAGCACCCATCGGAAACAATACCTTATAGTATCAGACTCCTAGTCTAGCATTATCTAATCCAGCAGAACACTAATAATTATAGGAAGCGGTACTGAACAATATGAATGCCAACCAATGCTTCGTGATCAACTTATCTTAACCCTCCCGCCCCGGCTACGCATTACATAAATATTCCCCAAAATCCGGGTTTTTTGGCCGAAAAACGTCTAGGCTAGGCTACCGTATCATTGTTATGCAGACTGCTTCCCGCATTCCCGCGCATCCCCAAGCGTAGCTGTGTTATTTACCTGTAGAATGGCGTTAAGTAGAGCTCTCTAAGTCAAGTGCTTGATTTGTGATGATGATTTCATTGGAGATAACTTTATGGCCAAAACAGCCACTTTACACTACTTTTCGATACTTAACAACAACATACAGGCACACACGAACAAGCGACGCTCTCCTTCTTGTGGCCGGAGATGCGGGGCGTCGGTCCAGCCGGCTGTTGTTTACATGCGTCGGACCGACGCCTCGCACACGTAGCTCACAGGCTTTCAAGCAATGGTACAATGTTGTACCACCCGGGTTCCTGGGGGCAAAACATAATGGTACACACGTGTACCACCCGGGGTTGAAGGGTTAACAACTAAACATACATGGGTTATATAAGACCTTAACGCACATTACAACTGGCCAGCATGAAGCTGATTATGCAGAGTTAACCAGAGGGGGTATAATATTAATAAAAGGTGATGAAAGATATGGAAAATGAGAGAGATAGGCAGAGGAAAAGGTTCTCAGGTGCAGAAACGGGGACAGATATCAAAGGGATAAGAGGGATGCGTTCTAGAAACCAGATCTGAGGGAGAGAGTGGCAAGAGAGCTGTATATATACTAGCACTAGCTCGCACCGAGTAAGCAAAGCGTTAACAAGTCCTCCAGCCAATCCCAAAGAGGCCAACCAACCATGACATCACCAAGCATGGTAAAAAACTCCTCCAACCAATCCCCAAGAGGCCAGCCAGCCGTGATGTCATCGAGCATGGCAAAAAACACTGCGCGCCTCCTCTCACTCTGTTCTACTCTCTCTCTCTGTCTCTCTCAAATCCTATCATTACTACTTAACCCGTACAGCCCCAGCGACGCGCCTGACGCGTCGGCGATGTATGTAACGCACAGCCCCAGAGACGCGCCTGGCGTGTTACCCTAATTGCGCCGACCGTAACCTCAGGTGTAGCCACTCAAGAGGGCTCAGATTTGTATGGGATCTGTGTACGTATCCCACGCAACCGTGCCGATGGTTGAAAACTCTCAAAGTCCACGTGCGTGCGCGTGAGCGCGCAATAACCTGGTTTTTGGGGTAATTGCCTTCAATTTTTTACTCTTGTAAAATACGTTTTCGGGGGCTCTGTAGGACCATTCTTTAAGCTTTTTGAGCGGTTTTTCGTGTTTTTTCCTTCATTCCTAACCCATTCGCTATTGTTTCTGGAATAAAAACAAAAATTGAAAACCGGCCGGGTTCTGGTGAACAAACATTACAAAACTAGCCGGGGCTGGACGGATTAATGATAAAACATATACTTTGCAATTAAATATATAAAGCCTTGACATGGGCGAAAACAAAGAGCCTTTCTGGACTGCCCATGACACGAGCTTTCATATGAAATAAAGCACACAATAATACATCAACTGTAGCCACATCCACTGCCCTGGCGATCCTAGCGAGTCACCGTAGGACAAGCCATGCGGTTCTAACGGAGTGGTTAACGTCACACCCCCCCCCAAGATTTTTCTCAGAGGCCCAAAGCTCAAAAAAAATCTGATGGTTAGAACCCCTGCTACATCTCTACTTCCCATCGCAGTAAAATATCTGGCACAGTTCTCAACAAAACATTTTACAAAATTATAACCCTCCCCAACACAATAGGTTAAATCATATGTAGTTATGCTCCTCAAGAGCGAGCTTCTCTAGCCCAGCATTCTGAGAGGAGTACAACTCAGAATTACTGCTATAACATACTGACAAAATTCAACTATCAAAGAAAGAGTTTTTATTTGATTTTTTTTTATGTTTTTAATTTGTTTATTTCGGCTGCACTATAGGGGCAAGCCTAGTTTTTTCTTCTATACCAAACGCTCAACTCCTGCTTTACTACCCAATACGCTGGGCTACAACCGCGAGCCAACAAGCACCAAGCGCAAAATACTATTCAAACTAAAGCAGGAGGCTACCCGTGTGTCAATCTACCCAGGATCATATACCCTTGAAAGACAATCTGCAACCACGTTGTCACAACCGGCCATATGGCGTATGTCCAGGCTATACTTCCGTAACACCAGCGACCACCCGGTCAGCCTCATATTCCGATTGTGAAACTGGTCCTAGAACTTAAGAGGGTGATGATCTGTGTAAATTACAACGACTGGACCATACGCTGGAACATAGACCTCGAAATGCCTCAGTGCAAGCACAACTGCCAACAGCTCCCTCTCGACAACAGAGCAGCTTCCCTGGGCTGAATTGAACTTCTCCGAGCAGAAACTAACAGGATGTTCCAGCCCATCATCGTCCTTTTTCATAAGGATGGCACCAGCCCCCACACCACTAGCATCCATTGCTAGTTGGAAAGGTAGGCTAAAGTCAGGGGCCCTGAAGATCGGGTGAGTGCACAACAGGTGTTTTACTACTCTAAACGCCTTCTCACACTCAGGCGCCCATTTGACTTTCTTATCCTTCCAGTTATCCTCCACTTGAGCTTGACTGTCCCATTCTCCTTCTCCACCTTGACTACTAAACGTCATCACAGGCACAGTGAGAGGGTCAGGGGGGTGCCTCACATACTCCTTCATGAGATTAACGTGACATAACTGATTGCGCTTACCTCTGTCTGGAGCGGCCACCAAGCAATCCAGGTCCGACAGCTTCCCAACCATCCCACAAGGACCAGCGTACTTCGCGGGTAAGGGGTGACCTACAAGGGGCAGTAGAATCAACACCTCCCGACCCACGTGAAACTCCCTGAGTTTAACCTTGAGGTCGTACCTGTCCTTCATGAGGGCCTGAGAGCTAGTCAAATTACGGCCAGCCAACTCCAGACTGTGCAACATCCGTTCTCGACTGTCGAGGACATACTTGAGCATAGAACAAGGTTTTTCTGCGCCCTCCCATATTTCTTTAACCATATGGAGAGGCCCTCTGACACGGTGTCCAAAGACGAGCTCATTAGGGCTGAATCCCAAACTTTCCCCAGTACCTCCCGTGCAGCAAATAAAACATATGGCAGGCCAAGATCCCAACCTTCCCCACTCTCAAAGCAACAACAACGAAGCACAGATTTCAAGGCTGAGTGCCATCGCTCCAACACACCCTGGCTCTCCGGATGATACGCAGATGACACAACCGTAACAATCCAATGCTGCGGCATTGCTTGTACAAAGAGGTTAGAAGTGAAGTTGGATCCTTGGTCTGTCTGAATCCCCTGCGGGTAACCATACCGGGAAAAATACACTAGCAAGTTTCGGACCACCGTCCTCGCTGACCCATTTCTCATAGGGTACGCGTCAGGGTACCTTGTTGCTACCTCCATGATGGTCAGGGGATACTTGTAAAAATCTCCCGACTGTGCATCACTGTCCTCCTTCAACTCGACAGCACCGGTACCACATTCAAGAACCTCCGGGTCTTCTAATTGCAATTTACGATTGTCGGAAGGAGCAAGCTTATCTAAGTGTTTGCGAAACAACTCATGCCCCCGTCCTACATTGAATTTAGCCTCCCGTTGCTCTCTCTCTGTGTATCGTTGCTGTCTCTTCGTCTTTTTAAGCCCATCCTCTGCCTTCTTAGTAACAGTTAATGGGTCTTCTCCAGACTCGAAAATCGGTCCTAATAATGAGTCCCCGAGAATGTCCGTTGATACTAAACTCTCAACCGCATCAACTTTCAACCCCTTCTCGGTACCTTTCCTCCGCTTGTCTAAAGACTGTTGACCAGAATGTGACTCCCTGGATGCAATAGATCTGGTGACAACACACGCCATAGGTTGCACCTGACACTTCTCAACCCACTCCTGCTCCTCCCTACTCACATCGGCCGGCTTCTCGGCAATGACTAAGGGTGGAGCCTCAGAAGTAGGTCCCGCAAAGTCGTTGCCGAGAAGGAGGTCGACGCCCCCAACAGGTAACTTCTCCACAATTCCTACATCCAGGTCACGAGTCACACCATCAACTTCCATCTTCATTCTTACAAGCGGGTATGACCTTGTTGCATTAACTCCCTGAACCACAACCACCCGCGCCGTATTTACAGGTTTACCAGTGAAATTCCTCAACAGTGTTTGCGATGCCCCAGTGTCACGCAAAATTCTCACCTCATGTCTTCTACCCCCCCACTCCACACAACCGAGTCCCCTATGGTCACTAAAGGCATCACGGACAGGGAATAAGCCTTCCGGATCCTTCTGCACCGGCAGTGTATTTACCTCGGAAGAATTGCCTCTAACAAACTCCGATGTCCTCTTGAACACTCCAATGCCGTGAGCAAAAGACACAGCTGCCGGAGGAGGTCGACTAGGGCACTCATTTGCTTTATGACCCTCCTGGTGGCACTTAAAACGCATAAATTTCGGTTTCGGCTTATACTGTGATGTAAAAGGCCCCTGACTTTTCTTATACGGCATGGTGTCAGGTTTGGATTCAGTTTTAGTTTCATTGCTCTTTTGTTTAAATGTGTCATTGCTACGGGGAGGGGGAGGATAACGGTCTTTAGCACTTGCATCGTACTTCTGTGAGGACCCGCAACCCCGAATCAACGACAGCCGTCGATCAGCCATTTCTGCTGCTTCGACTAGAGTTCTTGGGTTTTTCTCCTTTAAGTTCAAAGTTAGATCACCGCCCGTGCTCTTAGAGAACTGCTCCAACATCATTAACTGCTTAATTCCATCAAATGTTGTTAACTTCTCAGATCGGAGCCAGTTCTCCATAGCATCAGACAAGTCCCGGGCGTGTTCCAAAAAGGTGCTATCTCTTCCCTTGGTTACACCCCGGAACTTCAAACGGTACGTTTCTGGTTGCAGTTCGTAAGCCCTCAGGACAGCCTCCTTGAGATCCTCATACACAATACATGACTCCAAAGGTAACGCATCGTAGGCTTTAAGACCCATGCCTATTAATCTAGAGGATACAAGTGCTGCCCATTTATTCTCTGGCCACTGGTGTTCCTGGCACTTCTTCTCAAAGCGTGCGAAAAATTCTGTTACCCCACTCTCATCAAACACCGGAACCAGTTTCAATAAGTGCGAGAGAGATTGATCATGAGCACGGTTACCAGCCCCAAGTCGCTGTCCCGTTGTCTCTACTCGCGACTTCTCTACGTCCCTGTCGGCACAGTACCTAGTCGACTCAGCTTGGATTTTTGCTAGCTCTATTTGCTGCTGAAGCTGACATTTTCTCTCTTCGATCTTAGCTAATTCGAGCTGAAACAATAATTCTGGAGTTAACCCTTGAGGAGGTGAAGGTGCTACAATGTTTGAAATTACCGGGGGTCTCCCCAGGGGCAACCCACCCTGCCAGTCACCACCCAACTGTGGATGCGTGCTCAGGGTCGGCAAACTACTGGGATGGCTGGGAGTCGAGTGTAGGGGAAGCATGGCCGAAGGGCTCTGAGCACTCAACCCATCTCGCTCACCAGTCACCCTGCCCAGTACACACGTTATCAAGTTATCCCTGGTCATGCTGCTAGTACCCGCATGATCGATAGCTGTGGCCAGGCATTGAAGACCATACCGAGCCATACCCTCCATCCGCTCGGCAGTAACAGGCCATTGCAAAAATATCCTAGCATCCTCCTCACAGTTTACCTGATTAACCCTTTCATCATGCTGCTGTTCCTCAGTTTCGACATTACGTACTGTGTCTCCATTCTCCTCTGATCCGGTATAAGACATGATGCTCACAACAAATTTCCCACCTCAATATTCAGAAAAGAAGCACCAAAAACTCTTATACCTCAATATGCACACAAAAATTCTCGGAAATACTCAAGGGCTATACTATGTTGCAAAAAAAAATTATTCTTGCTGATCCCCGCAAAATATTCCCCAAAACAACAAATGTTCCCTGCTAATAAATGTAGGTTCACCAAATCCTAGGTAAGGTCGCCATTTGTTACGACTGAGGTTTAAATATATCAGGGCTCTTATTCATTGGACTAGTAATGGCATAAATGCTACAACGGAAAGTGCTAGATCCAACCTCTGATGTATATTCCCAGTAAACAAAGAACACAAATACTCTCCATAGTTCTATATGCAATAATAGGTTATCAAACTCTCAATAAATGTGCGTCTACTCTAGGCTTAATGTTATGTGAAAACAGCCTATTACTACCTATAACCGAAGGTGCTTGGTTATGGTATGCAAAGTATGGTGGTAAGAGTAGTTACAGCTTATGTTACTTTAATCAATAAATGTCAGGCACTCCTGCATGAAAGAAAGTGCACTAAAGTCCTTCAACACCAACAAGGAATCTTCTTTAAATGTTAGATGCTATCAAGATGCTCGAATCGGAAATGGAACTCAAAAAGGCAGGCAGCGGAACAATGCTCGAGCAGGCTATGCTCACAAAAGGCAGGATATATAATGCAGTCGGAGCCAAGAATATCCTAAACACTACAACAATAATAATAATCGCCACGACAATGCAGTATTCCTATCAACAAAAAGAGCCTAAGTCGTTTGTGTCTCAATACATCAAACTAGGCTGCGAAATGCTTGTGTAATCATAAACGGGTATGCATAATAAGAGTAATTGGTTTAATATACTTAATGTCTACTATGACTGATAAAGTCTAGCGAGAGTCAATGATACGAAATACTGGTGCGCATAGCATGCCGCATAGCCTAGTGCAAATCTCAAGTCTGTACGTCAAATATTACGTTATAGTGAAGGGTAGATCTCTTGAGAAACATTAATACCGAAGGACCAAGCGTTCTCCTGGCGTACCTCAAAGACAAACAACCGAGCTTAGAACGGTGCAGAATGGTATAGGCAAAAAGCCCTCATTCGTGCATGCTCTATTCTCAATGGCACACAGACTAGAATTTACCCAATCAACTCCAGTTCTCAGGTATGTCATGCAGCTTTTAACTAAAGCCAGCACCCATCGGAAACAATACCTTATAGTATCAGACTCCTAGTCTAGCATTATCTAATCCAGCAGAACACTAATAATTATAGGAAGCGGTACTGAACAATATGAATGCCAACCAATGCTTCGTGATCAACTTATCTTAAAAACTAAACATACATGGGTTATATAAGACCTTAATGCACAATACAACTGGCCAGCATGAAGCTGATTATGCAGAGTTAACCAGAAGGGGTATAATATTAATAAAAGGTGGTGAAAGATATGGAAAATGAGAGAGATAGGCCGAGGAAAAGGTTCTCAGGTGCAGCAAGGGGGAAAGATATCAAAGGGATAAGAGGGATGCGTTCTAGAAACCAGATCTGAGGGAGAGAGTGGCAAGAGAGCTGTATATATACTAGCACTAGCTCGCACCGCATAAGCAAAGCGGTAACAAGTCCTCCAGCCAATCCCAAAGAGGCCAACCAACCATGACGTCACCAAGCATGGTAAAAAACTCCTCCAACCAATCCCCAAGAGGCCAGCCAGCCGTGACGTCATCGAGCATGGCAAAAAACACTGCGCGCCTCCTCTCACTCTGTTCTACTCTCTCTCTCTCTCTCTCAAATCCTATCATTACTACTTAATGATAAAACATATACTTTGCAATTAAATATATAAAGCCTTGACATGGGCGAAAACAAAGAGCCTTTCTAGACTGCCCATGACACGAGCTTTCATATGAAATAAAGCACACAATAATACATCAACTGTAGCCACATCCACTGCCCTGGCGATCCTAGCGAGTCACCGTAGGACAAGCCATGCAGTTCTAACGGAGTGGTTAACGTCACATTGCTCACAGACGAATGTGGTTCCAAACATGGACATGATCTTTGAAGCCAAACACTTTATGTTGAGATAAATTGGACCAACATATTGATAAAATGTGCCCAAATCAGAGGTGGAAAACTTGTTTTTCAAGACAGAATCACACTGCATCTCGATTATTTCGAGTTGCATATGTTCTGGCACCACATTAACATCAACTGAGAATAGGTTTCGAAAGAGAGCAGGATCAGTTTCCAGGTATTTAAAGTCACCAAATGTTTCTTTAAACTAATTTTTGAGCTGGAATATCTTCTCACAATATTTATTGGTATAATCACCATCATGAAAGTCTTCATCATTTTGCATGGATTTTAAAGTGGGAAAGTGTGCGAGATTATGTGCTTCAATCTGCCTTTCAAAAAGCTCCAGTTTTGTCTCAAAGGTACGAATAGAGTCATGCAGCTCTGTCACGTTATTGTTTGTTTCTTCCTTGCATTTTTGTGTTGAGGTAGTTTAAGTGTTCTGTAATATCCACCATAAAAGCTAAATCTTTCACCCAAGCAATGTCCTTCAGTTCACGCACATCCTTTCCTTTTTCTTCCATGAAAATTTCGATTTCACTGCATTCATAGAAGCGTTTCAGAACACTTCCTCGACTCAACCAGCGAACATCACTATGATAAGGCAGTTCATGGGGATTCTCATTTTCCTCCAAAAAGTAGTTAAATTGTCTGTGATTAAGACCACGTGCTTTAATAAAGTTCACAGTTGATATAACAACATCCATGACATGATCCATCTTTAATGTCTTACTGCACAATACTGCTCTGTGTATAATGCAATGTACATTATGAAACTAATGGTCTAGGTTCAAACCCATGAGTTTCTCCTTTAATTTTGCTACAACACCAGCTTTTCTGCCCACCATCTGAGGTGCTCCATCTGTTGCTAGACTCACTGTTTGTTTCCAGTGAACACCTACGTTGTCCAATGCCCCTACTAAGCTCACAAAGATATAATTACTTTTTGTTATTCCTTCCAATGGCACAAGTTCCACGAATTCTTCTGTTACCTGCATATTATCATCATCACGTTGAATAAAAACTGCAAGTTGTGCTACATCGCTAACGTCTGTGCTTTTATCAATTGCAACAGAAAAGGCCACAAAGGACTTAACTTTGTCTTTAAGTTGACTATTAATGTCTTCTGATAATTCATTAATTCTATCTGCAACTGTATTTTCAGACAGGCTTATGTTTGCAAATGCCTGACGTTTTTCGAGGCAAATAACCTCAGCAGTCATGATCATACATTTGTTTAACAAAGCTTCCTTCAGTAAAAGGCCTGGATGACACAGCTATTTCATGGGCAATAATATAGCTTGCCTTTACTGTATTATCACTAACTTGATGGACACTTTTGAATACCGAGTGCTGCATTTTCAGCGACCGTACTAACTCTTGCACTTTATCTTCACGTGCTTTTCCACTGTAGGCCAATTTCTTATATGCCTGAGCGTGGTTAGAGTCATAATGCCTCCTAACATTGTACTCTTTGGGAACAGCTACTTGGTGTTTGCAAATAAAACATGTTGGCTTTCCATTTACATCACTAAAAAAATAGAGGGTTTTCCTCTTCTCTTGTACCACCCGATGTTCGTCTTTAATTGTTCTTTTCTTTGACAACATGGTTAAGGATTACAGGTACTATAAATTCAATACTTAGCTCTCGAATCCGTGATATACTATTACTGAAAAGTTCTCGGAATCCGGACTGATACGCGATAGAATGCCGACTGCCGAGCCCGAGAAAATCAAAACAGAAAGCGGGATGACCAAGATTACCAGTTTCCACTCTATTAATGAAATAATACAAATACCAATCATACCATTTTCAACATATAATGGTTTTACCCGTCCTAATCTATATTAAAAAAAACGCTTCATATTATCCAAATATATATATATATATATATATATATATATATATATATATATATATATATCAGAGAATATTCAAATACCATACAATATATTTATAAACATAGGAATTTTCGGCAGCTGTGGCATTCATCACACTAGACGTGTTTTATTCCCGAGAGCCTTGGGCCCCGTACTGAGCATGACTTCATGAGCCGTCCCACTGCAACCACTGGCCCCGAATTGAGCTTATCATAAATCTGTTGACGATGTTAGTCAGCTTAAAAAGAACGTCTAAGGATGAAAGAGTATTTAATCTAATTTTAGCTTCTTACTTTCAAAAGTATTTCATAGAATTACATCTAAAGTTAAAAAAGTATCATCATATAATATATTTAAGATATAAATACAGTAGCCTATATATGTGTAAAAGAAAATGCAATATTTAACACTGCTTGGCTAAGCTAGTTCGTGGGCCGCATGCTAGAGGGACCCTAGCATAGTCATAACAAATGCCTTTCATAAGACCTAACTGGCACTCAAAACAAAGCCATATGTGATTAAGTGAGATAATTCCCCTCCATAAACCCTATTACTCCTCCACATGTGACCAAACCCCCTGCCCCCCCTCCCCTCCATTCCCCAAGTCAATTATCACCTATTTTTCCTCTTCTTCCTCCTTTTATCGGGTAATTTTTGGCGCGAATTTCCCGCCCGCGGTCTCAGGGTCACAGGGGAGGCAGTTAGAGATCTTAGCAAAAGAGAGATGTCACTTTCGAGACGTCAGTATCGATAGGGAAGTGAGAGAGAGAGAAGGTATATGTTGCGCCGGCTCTCTCCTCCTGATACGATCGGTCGGCAATAATACGTCTTTTTCACCCTCCAAATAATATTCCCACTTGTTTTATTACTGCTACATGTTAATATCTTCATATTAAACATGAAATAGGCGCATATGAATAAGTAATAACGGTATTTATGGTAAAGTGACAATTTTTGGGGGGAATGAACCAAAATACCTTCGCCTAGCGGGACGTTTCCAATATCATAGCTAGCGCTTCCCGGGTTAAAGTACTTGATATTGTTACTCCTAAGCCAGTTTCTTTATCAGCATTTTTGTGTTGACTACCATTCATTGATTAGTTTGCATTTGCATTCTTGTATCCTTTATGTAGTACTTTACATTTGTTGGTATTGAAACTCATTTGCCAGGTTTGGGCCCAATTTGCTAATTTATCTAAATAATTTTGGATCTGTTTAACATGCAAGGGAGATACTACTATGTTCGCTATTTTGGTATCATCTGCAAATTTTGAAATTGTACATGAAAGATCGAACATCGATGTCATTAATATAAATTAAGAAAAGAACGGGTCCAAGCACTGACCCCTGCGGCACACCACTTGTGACAATTTTCCAGTCCAATGCTTTACCATTTATTTTCCAGTCCAATGCTTTACCGTTTATTACTACTCATTGTTTACGCCCAGTAAGCAAATTCTGAATCCATCGAAGTACATATCCTTCTATGCCATGAACTTATATTTTTATCAAGAGACGCTTGTGGAGGACTTTAACGAATGTTTTTTTGGAAATCAAGGTAGACAATGTCAACGGCTTTACTTTCGTCATTATATGTTGAAGATGTCGTGAACAAAGTCAAAGAGATTTGTTAGGCATGAATGCTTGTTGCGGAAACCATGTTGTGGTTCTTTTATTATGTTATTTTCTTCTAAATGATTTACAAATTTATCTCTGATGATTGTTTCGAGCAATTTGCATATCATTGAAGTGAGATTGAGTGTGTAAGTGTATGTGTGAGTGTGTGTCTGCGATATATATATTGTGTGTGTGTGTGTGTGTGTGTATATGGATGTACAGTAAGTGTAAGAACAAAACAAAAGTAGAGAGATTAAGAACCTTGGCGACAGAGCAAATACAATTGGCAAAGGGTCCATCTTATTTGAAGATTGATATTAGATACTATAGATAGGTTAGATCGATAGAAATATAGATAGATGGATAGATAGATAGATAGATAGATATATAAATTAATTGATGAATAAATAAATATATATATAGATAGATAGATACATAGATAGAGGGAGAGAGATAATTGTATCTGTATCTGTATGTAGGAGTAGAATCGCAATAAATAGGGAGCATAAGAACCTTGGCGACAGAGCGAATATAACTGACAAAGGATCCCTCTTCATTAAACTCTGAATAATGGATGATATTCGTCCTGAGTGAGAGTACAATAATGTGTGTGCGTGTATGTGTGTGTGTGTGTGTGTGTGTGTGTGTGTGTGTGTGTGTGTGTGTGTGTGCAAGTGAGTGTGTGAGAGAGATTTGTGGGGTATAAAAGAAAAGAACTAAAGAGAGAAGAATAACATTGGTGACAGAGTGAACACAATTGGCAAAGGCTCACTGTATTTGAAGTTTAAGTAATGGATGCCATTTGTCCTGGTGAGTGAGTGAGAGTGATGAACCTGAGGACAATTGAGCTTTGGCATAAAACTTGAATAGAAAGGAATACAAATTGCCTAATTCAAGGATCGCATAGGTTAGAGAGAGAGTTATCACTATCTGGTGCGAAATCTTGGGGGCTATTATGATATTTTGTTTAAGGGATGATGATTATTTGTTCTGGACTCCCTTCTCCTTCATGCTTAGCCCCATTAGTTTTCAGATTTTAGGACGCTCAGCCCACTAGTTTGGCGATATTAAGACCTTTCACCCCATTTATTTGTTAGTATTATGACCTTTTGTAGAATTTAGGTGTCGATATGTTTTCCTAGCGAGCGATAGCGAGCCTGTATTATAGTGGTAACCGGCTTGGACATATTTGATTTCGAAAAATGTACACATTTCTCCTGGAGGGGGGTCTTGGGGTGTTATTTTAAGCTAGATGGAGGTCTAGGGAGGAAACTAAAATAAATAATAATAAGATAAATAAATATGAAAATTTAAACGTCCATCCCCCCTAATAATTATTGAGGTTTTACTTGCCTTGGCCGCCATTTTCGAACACCGTCATTTATTTGTCCCATAGGCTAATCAAAACACCATTCCATACCCCCTTCAACCTAACAAATGCCTTCCTAGGCCCCCGTGAATCTAAATTGTACATTACTCGAGAGACCTGACCGAACGACGGTTTCTTTTAAGTTAAAGGCTCGCTGCCGGTCGGCCAGAAAAATATCGACACCTGAATTTGGTGAAGCGTCCTATTATAGCCAAACTAAGAGGGTGAAACTTCCTAAAATCTACAAACTAATGCAACGAAACTGGGAAGATCCAAGAAGACGATCTGGACGATCCCGACGACGATCCCGACGATTATATCGGGATATAATAGACTTTTGTAGAACTCCGGCAACATCCAGATCACCACAGAATAATACCCTGGTGTTTGGCGAAGACTGGAACTCATGAACATCTGATACGCATTACGTTATGCTGTTTACTAGGCCACTACCTTCGATATTGAAGCTTTGTCACACGAGCGCTCTTCCCGTCATGTTTTGAAGAATAAGTATTCTTTGATCGTAATATTTTGAAATGATCTCTCATTGGTCTCGGAAGCTAAATCGAAGTTTGATTATGTTAGCTAGCTGAATGATATAATACAACACTAGACCCACCTGTGTGAGCTCTCCCATTGCATTATTCGCACACAACTTTGGCTACTGTGAAGGCGCCTTTTGAACTCTTCCACAAAATAACGGAATTGCAAAGATTACAAAGAGCTTCAAGAAAGGCGTAGGAGAGACAGTTGAAAGGGAAAGTGCCCCAAGGTTTATCTTTTATGGAGGGAGGTGTGAGAGAGGATGAGGGGCATCGGAAACTGTTCTTGGAAAACATATAAAGGCGTTTTAGAGGTTAGGAAGGTGTTTTGTCCTGGTACTATTCCTTTCAGCTGATGTTGCCTTTATTATTTTCTCTTTGTTAAATGCTTTGGACCTGTGAATTATACTGGGCTGTGATAGTTGCCTATATCACATTCCAGTACTATGAGGTTATTGGCAATTCAAATTAGGCTTTAAAAAAAATATGTTCCTCGTAATGATCTCATGTATTAAAGTAAAATTTATCTGATAAAATTGCGAGTTTGGATTCTTTCAATTATCAGCTGACTAGTCAGATGAATTAACCACTGCATAAGAAACTACACCCGTAAGTTAATTATGCGCATTATATTTCCATACAAGTTCAAGGAGAGGAACAGAACTTACGTGGGCAATTTTACACAGTTAATGAGAAGACTAGATTCAGTTTGGGATACCTTTGAACACTGAAGGGGAGTTATTCTAGTTGCTCCCTAGAATACCCTCAAGACCCATCTTCGAGATCAATGTGTACTGTATATTTTTAAAACGTACTGGCCAAAGGCCGGTTCCTTCCAAGTTAGAGGCTCGCTAACGCTCGTCAGGAAAAACAAATTGGCTCCTGCATGGCACGATAGTTCTTACAATTGACGAAAATGGAACGAAATATCTTAAATTCGCCAAGCCAATGGGGCTTAACAATAGGGAGAAGGGGGTCCAGATATACAATCATAGAGTTAAAACCTCCCCTTATCTGTTATCTGTTATAGAGTTCCCCATCTGTAAGTGGCACCGATTAGCGTGTCGCCCATCAGTAATTTGCTTAGGGTTCATTCCCCTAGATGGTTGACCTAACTTGTGCCCTAGACTGTACAGTTTGCCACATAAACTTATATACACTCCATGATTTAATGTATGGATGTATGATTATTGTGATGGACTTACAAGAATAGTTCACTATAAAACTGTTAACCCATTCAGTACCACTGACGTTCTTTTCATTATATTATGGAAACTATTAGACAATATATTCAGCTTAGGAAGGACGTTTACCCATTAAAAGGCTACATACTATCCCAATCCTTTTAGCTTCCATATATCCTTCCTAAGCTTCATAAAATCGTCTAAGTGTTGTTGACATCATATACCTAAGACGTCACCGGTACAGAAGGGGTCAATTGTCCACATAAATAAATTACTGTATTGCCTTTTTTTTTTTTTTTTTATTTTTATTTATTTTTTTTTTTTTTAAGAAACAATGAACGGAGGAAGGAAAAACACAGATAAAACAAAAAGGTCCATGTGCCTAAAGGCATCCTCCATTCATAATTTTTTTGTAACAACTGGATTTAAACATTTGTAAATTGTAAGTTTGTGGAAAGCAATTCGAGGGAAGTGAATTCCAAAGAGTAGTAGCTCTGGGGATAAATGAATATTGATAAGCAGAAGTTCTGCATTGTGGAGGAGAAAGTGTAAATTCATGGGCGCTCTCAGCTGCCCTAGTTCTACGGGAAAAGATGTGGAGAGGCGGCACAATTGAAGCAAGTTCCTCGGAACAATTGCTGTGAAAATATCTGTAGAATAATGCAAGGGATGCAACGTTTCTTCGTATGGATAATGTAGGAAGGTCCTGTGTGATTGCAGGGTTATTGATTAATCTAATAGCTTTATTTTGAATTTTGTCCAACTGCCTCAATGCAACCACTCCACTTCCACCCAACAGAGGTGAACAGTAATCCATCTGAGAACGCACATGACTTTTATATGACATTTAAACTTCTAATTCAATCTTACTATGTTTCCTTCCACACATAACATCGTTGGAGTGTATGCAATGTTATGTGGCCAACTGTACATCCTGTGCAATAAATCCTGGCCCAATATGTTGTTGAGAGTACTGTACGTTCGAGGGTAATATCAATATGCTTTAATATTACGCCTTAGATATTTGTGGCGGGGTCTGATCGAAATTAGATGATCATGCCGTAGAGTTTGTTTTATTTAACCGGGATAATGCAGTTTGTATAGCTATTTATTAACCCCTTTTGTACCGGTGATATACTTTTCATTATTTTCTGACAACTATTAGACGATTGTGTTCAGCTTAGGAAGGACGTCTACCCATTAAAAGGCTAGTCAATCTCAAGTAATCCTTTTAGCTACCACACATTCTTCCTGAGCTTCATAAAATCGTGTAAATGTAGCTGAAATCAAATAAAAGAGACATCGCCGGTAAAGAAGGGGTTAATGAAATTAGTTGGTCCTGCATAATGTGTAGCATGTAAGGGTATCTGTACACCCTAAGACATAAATCGTGGCATTAAGTTTCCGAAACTATCCTTAATTGAATCGAATCCTCTCAATTGGTCTGAGGAGGGTATTATTATTGAACCTCTCCTATTTCGCTCCATTAGTTTGGCGATTTTAAGATGTCAACCCTACCCTCCTCCTCATTATTAGTTTGGTGATAGTATAGCGCTTCATCCCATTCAAGCATGAATAATCTAATAAGGAGAAGTGACTCTTTGCTTTTGGTTGTAGGCCCCTGCTACTTACCCCATCTAATGTCAAGCACCCACTAATAGAGAACGGTTAAATTCGAACAGTAACTATACAGTTTATACCCCTCACTAGAGAATGTACCGTTCTTTAGAAAACGGTTTTATTCGAGCTATAGCTATATAGTTTCTACTATCTCTAGGCGACCGCTTGCAGTACTCCATATCTCTTCATTATTCACAATTCATAATAGCTTGTATAGGCCTATATCTAAATAGTAGGCTACTGTTGTCACTTATGCTGTTTTAATTGTGATCCCCACTTTGGCATCATCATTATTGTCCTACCTTATAGTCCATATGCTACAACAACTAAATATATTGTGCTACATTCCATGTATACAATCTAGCATTTTTACAGCAACTTTACCGTTTTCTGTGTAAAATACTTTATATAATATAATACCTGTGTTATATGTGTAGGTTACTCAACGTCTATAATATCTTGTATTGGTTTTGTTCCTTACATTTAAATTTGTTTCAGTACCTGTATGGATTTCAGTTATATGGTCCCCATAGTGTTCGTACGTTTACTACGTAAATAAACATACACACACACTGAATCATATAGTTCCTCATATTACATGGACTGCTTAATTGGTGAGGAGTAAATAAAGACATAAACGCAAATATTTCTCACTAAGGAATATGCGAGACAATTCATACCAGTGACTGTCTCTCGAATAATTTATGTTTCTGCAGCTCCATCCATGTACGTCATACACTAATAAATACACATCCCTTCAGCAACAACATTACCAAAAGTGTAGAATATATCTCTTGTTTCATGTTGTACGTGTTTATAAATATAGTTTTTCTCGATGTTACGTGTTTACTATTCAGGTCGACCACTGCAGCACAATACAATGCTAGAGGAATTTCTCCACTACCGTTTATTGCTTTTGGACAATATAAAGATCTTGTAATTAAATTCATACATCGATTTTATCGTGGCCTATAGGTTTCTTATACCCTGTCTTTCATTCCTATATGTGTCTAAATGCCCGTAAAAATGTATTACTGATCCTGAAATAAATAAAATATCCTCTATATCGCCCACCTCGCAAGAGGCGGGTGGTGTTGTTTACATCCGCCGCGAGTGTAGCCTTGGCGTCTCCGCGTTGGGTAACATTTGTGTTTTGCCCCCTACTGTTTAAATTTATGAGGATTTCAATAAATCCTGGGGGGGGGGGGTGAGGAGGGGGGCTTGCCCCCCCCCCAAACATATTTTGTATCCCACGGCAAACAGTTATGGCCAAATAGTTATTTTTCGCGAGTGGAGGTGCGTGTTTTTAGATTGTTGTTTAATGGGTAAATATGCATTTCCTAGTATTATCACACATCAAAGCACCCTTACACAACTCTAAACTTGATAAAAACAATCTAAGCAATTTGTTATCAATTTAATTACAAGATCTTTATAATGACCTTGCTTTTCTGTGTATTCATGAATAATATTCTATAAGCAAGTAATTCCAACCTCACACTCCACACAAACTAAGCACATCAAATTGAGAGCCTATTGGTAGCCTATGTCTTACATTAAAGCTAACCGATCAAGTGAATGGCATATAATACAACGTGAGTAGATTACGATATGTATTTATATTATTTGAAACATCTGTAAATTGTGGAGCCTCAGACGTTAGACAGCCAACCCCGCTATACGGGTTATCTTAAAAGTGGCTGCTTCACACAACACGGGACTTAATTCAGCTGATCAGGTGTTTTCGTCTTCAGATTGATGATGTCAAAGTTCTTGAGCCATAACAAACATCTGTAATGATACAAATGCCAGCATTCATGAGTCAGCTATTTACCAAGATAATGTCTCTGGAATCTTGATTCAGTCAGCCATGATTATGCACTCGTATGTGAGTATACTATAATACACTGTATACTGTATGTGAGTATACTATAATACACTGTATACTGTATGTGAGTATACTATAATACACTGTATACTGTATGTGAGTATACTATAATACACTGTATACTGTATGTGAGTATACTATAATATACTGTATACTGTATGTGAGTATACTATAATACACTGTATACTGTATGTGAGTATACTATAATACACTGTATACTGTATGTGAGTATACTATAATACACTGTATACTGTATGTGAGTATACTATAATACACTGTATACTGTATGTGAGTATACTATAATACACTGTATGTGAGTATACTATAATACACTGTATACTGTATGTGAGTATACTATAATATACTGTATACTGTATGTGAGTATACTATAATACACTGTATACTGTATGTGAGTATACTATAATACACTGTATACTGTATGTGAGTATACTATAATACACTGTATACTGTATGTGAGTATACTATAATACACTGTATACTGTATGTGAGTATACTATAATACACTGTATACTGTATGTGAGTATACTATAATACACTGTATACTGTATGTGAGTATACTATAATACACTGTATACTGTATGTGAGTATACTATAATACACTGTATACTGTATGTGAGTATACTATAATACACTGTATACTGTATGTGAGTATACTATAATACACTGTATACTGTATGTGAGTATACTATAATACACTGTATACTGTATGTGAGTATACTATAATACACTGTATACTGTATGTGAGTATACTATAATATACTGTATACTGTATGTGAGTATACTATAATACACTGTATACTGTATGTGAGTATACTATAATACACTGTATACTGTATGTGAGTATACTATAATACACTGTATACTGTATGTGAGTATACTATAATACACTGTATACTGTATGTGAGTATACTATAATACACTGTATACTGTATGTGAGTATACTATAATACACTGTATACTGTATGTGAGTATACTATAATACACTGTATACTGTATGTGAGTATACTATAATACACTGTATACTGTATGTGAGTATACTATAATACACTGTATACTGTATGTGAGTATACTATAATATACTGTATACTGTATGTGAGTATACTATAATATACTGTATACTGTAAATGAGTATACTATAATATACTGTATACTGTATGTGAGTATACTATAATATACTGTATACTGTATGTGAGTATACTATAATATACTGTATACTGTATGTGAGTATACTATAATATACTGTATACTGTATGTGAGTATACTATAATATACTGTATACTCGTAGATACACCCTACATATAACTAAGCACTTCGGTCAAATTGGATTTCCTTTCACGTATGTGTTTTTTGTATTATAATCCTTTTTCTCGTCATTTCCTTCTGCAAATTAATTTTTACCCATTATTTTGCAATATTAAAACATGCCCCCTAAAACCATATTTTGTCATTACCCTAACCTAACAACCTAACCTAACCTGGGGGCTGCCGCCCACAGACCCCCGCAGGGTTAGCATTGATATAGAATAAGACAAAATACAAAAAAAAAAACGGTAACAAATTGAAAAATATTTGTTCTCAGCTGATCCAAGATGGCCGCCATTTTTCCTTCCACCCTTATTTAACCCACAAAGTCTAAGGAAAAATAATTTATTATGCAGCGGTAAAGACATATACAGTATTCTATCTATATAATCTATGACAAAGCTAAAGTACACATTTAGAACATTATATCCCATACGTGACCGAAAATCCAATTTGTCCAGCACTTCACCTTACCTTTGGGAAAGAAATGATATATAAAATGCTTCTGCTTTTGCTTGAATTTTCCACAAACAACACAGCTGTGTCGTGTTGTTTTGGTGCCATGTTTGTATCTGCCGCGACGCCATCTTGCAGCTTCCAGTGACATTTGTAAGTATGCAGATGATGCACCACCGATGGCAGAGCCACCACCTTCAGGGGTACTTGGTCAAGACTAGGGATCAATTGGGAGCTCGTTTAAGAGCTTTCTCCTTATTAGATTCTTCTTGCATTCAAGTGTAGATTTGCGTGTGGGCGACCAATACCGAGCCTGTAGCATACACAAAGTCGAACGGGAGGGGGGGGGGCAAATTGTATCGAAAAATGTACACATTTAGTTCGAAGGGGATTTAGGAGGGCATTTTCATAGTTTGAAAGAAGTCAGGGTAGTCAGTTTTGTTAGCCTCGGAGACATTCCAAAATGGCAGAAACGAGCAAAATCCTCTGGTGTAAACAAACAGTAATTATAGCCACCAAGACAGTGTTAAGGAGTCTCATCTTGGTTACAATATGATATCTCCCCCCCCCCCCCTCCTCTCCTTCCCACATACACCCTAACCCTGCCCCCCTACCACCCCAACACCCGTGAGATGGCGTGAATATGAAGCTCCGAGACTGGAAGATGAAGAAATAATGGGATTCATATGCGCCAGAGGGTAGATCATAACTCACTTGTGTGTGTGTGTTGCTACAGTCTAGCCATTATTTCGTGGCAAGTATTGACGCTTTCGGATTCTTTTATTTACGTGTTTTCGTTTTGCATGGTTGTGTATATTTTTTTTAAATTTTAGACTAGCTGTTTTTGTGTTGGTAATTGTTCCTGATAATACATTGTATTATTTATTAACGGCCAATGCTAGTAAATGATAAATAATAGTTGAATTACTAAAATCCTTAGTACGATGACGTTTTTGTTTTTATTCTGGCCATCATTAGTCGAGGTTATGTTATTTGGTAATAATTTGTGTCAATCAGAAGGTATTTAGATAGTAAGTTAAATTCAATAGTTTATACCCTATTATCCCTAGATACTGTTTGTATATCTATCTATCTATATGCTCAGGCCCAATCCTCACTTTTCCTATTTTATATTTTTATTTTCGTCTATTTTATTAATTTTTTTCTTGGGGTTGGCCGACTCAAGACAGAGCAAGAACTGGAAAAAAAAAACACAAGACAAAACAACGAACAAACACAGACAAAACACAAAATTCACACACATCTATGTCACCCAGGAGAATACCCAGAGACCAGGGTCACCAAGGTCGCTCCAGCACTCCCCCGGCCCTCGACCACCCGGAGAGGCTCCGATCTCGGCAGGCAGACATGCAGCGGAGCCAAAGCTGTTTGTAGCTGAATACAATTGTCTTATGTAACCATCAATACGAAGCTCAGAAACTGAGATATGAAGCCTGGGGTTCACAGGCGCCAAGGGAGGAACTCATAAGCCACTCAGTAAAGTTATTTGTTTTCATGTGTTTTGTTTTGAATGTTTGACCTTAATTACTGGGTATTTACTTTGTATTGTTGTCGTTTCTTTATTACAATCACACCTCTTCTTTTATTCTGGCTATCAGTATACAATTCTATACAATTTAAGAGGCACCTGTATGAATCGTGTTTTAGGTAATATGCATGTCTTGATTCATAGAGATACTGCCTAAGGTAAATGTAGCAATTTATGTACCAGCAACTTCTTCTTTATTTGACTCTAGCTATAATCAGATGATGTTATGCAGTTGAGGAAGGATATAATATAGCTAAAGGGATTAATTAAGATAGCATGTAGCCTTTTAATTGGTAGATGTCCTTCCTAAGCTGAATACAATCGTATAATAGTTGTCAGAATATAATGAAAAGTACGTCACCGGTACTGAATGGGTTAAGAAGTTGGATACAATCGTGTAATATCACTGTGAATATGAAGCTCCGAGACAGCTTTTTTTTTGTTTTAGTTAAAATAGGACTTCAGAGGCTATCAACCCTATTGGATTATTAAGCCAGCACACTGTAAGTCAAGAATAACGTCAGGACTGGAGCCTCTCTGCGAGAACTCCAGTCCCTTGCCGAGACAGTGAGATTAAGCACAGGCGCCAGGGTGGGACTCCATAACTTTTAGGCTGGCTTTTATTATTTGACATCAATTTGTTGTACACCTTGCAATCGGCAATGTCATATTCTCGACAAGTTTCCTTTTTATAGTTTTAACCCCTTGAGGATTATAATGCGTTTTGACAGTTTATTATGGCTTTTAGTAGACGATTTTATTAAGATTAGAAAGGGTATATGCAAGTAATAGGATACTCTTTGCTATTTTAATTTCCACATATGAAGGTCTCTCTTTCTCTCTCTCTCTCTCTCGTTAGATGCCTCAAATTTTGGAAAGGTGGAAGGTGATGCATATCGGCCAAGCAAACCCCAAGTCAGGCTATTCACTGGTGGGAATGCCTCTGGAAGTGCCTAACTTTGAAAAGGATTTGGGTGTTCTGATTAGCAGTGATTTAAAGTTTTCCAAGCAGTGCATAGAAGTAGATAAGAAAGTATGACAATAAATAAATATTCCTCACTTTACAACACTCTGATACGGCCTCTCCTGGAGTATGCTGTTTAATTCTAGTCTCCAGTACCCAGGAAAGATATAGAGCGACTGAAAAGATCACAAGCTAAGGCTACAAAGCTTAGTCCACCGATTAGAAGACTGAGCTAGGAGGACCGGTTGTAGCTTTTGATCTCTTTCTGTTGAAGACACGCAGACTACGAGGTCAGCTCATTGAAGTTTTTAAAATACTTAATGGGTTTGACAATGTGGATTATAACTAAATGTTTAGGCTCAATATGAATACAACACGCAACCATGGCTAGGAATTAGAATTGAAAAGGTTCAGCACTAGTATTTGTGAAAACTGTTTTCACATATAACATCTGTTCTATCTGGAACAAACTTCCCTCAGAAGTTATAAACAGTTCTTTAGTAGAGCAGTTCCAGAAGAGGGTAGAAAGTATTTTGCACCGTGTGTATTGAGTGTAGTTGACTAAACAGTCTCTCTCCTTTCACTTCGAGTATCTCCCCAGAATGGACCGCAAGGTCTCTGATATACTAACTATTCCTTATAACTCTCCCTCTCTCAGCCAGACATCCATCATAACCATACAGTTATGACACAGTGGACGTATATCTTGAGAGTGGGGGTCTAAAGGGAACGTTGATGGATGCCACAAACACACACACACACACACACACGCACACACACACACACACACACACACACACACACATATAATTATACAGCATATACTGTATATATATATATATATATATATATATATATATATATATATATATATATATATATATACATATACAAGGAAGAGCAATACCAAAGCGTAAAGCAACATCTTTATTTTTCTAGAACATGTGCGACGTTTCGACACCAACATGTGTCATTTTCAAGCCTAAAAAGGAAAAAAATAACCTAAATTAAAAAGTTTGCCATCAAATATTCAATTTGTAAAAGTAGGTTAAATTACTATAAAGTACCAAGACACTGGGTGAAGAAAGGTAGAAAACAGGAATAAAATACTAAAATTTAAATTATGAGAATATTGAACAAATAACATATGGACAGAAAACAAATATATATAGATAAGCTACATTTAATGAATAACATACCAATTACTAAAAACAAAGTAAAGGAGAGGAGGACTCGTGGGTGCCTAAGGATGGTGGGTGATGGTGGGTTAGGAGAGACTCAGTTGTTACCCTGGACATATCGTCTGTCGTCCATCACCAACCATCCCTAGGCACCCACGAGTCATCCTCTCCTTTACTTTGTTCTTAGTAATTGGTATGTTATTCACTAAAATGAAGCTTATCTATTTATTGTTGTTGTTATTGTTTTTTGTTTTGTCCATATGTTATTTATTTATAATTCTCATAATTTAAATTTCAGTATTTTATCCGTTTTCTACCTTCCTTCACCCAGTTTCTTGGTACTTTATAGTAATTTAACCTACTTTTACAAATTGTATATTTGGTTGCAAACTTTTTAATTTAGGTTCTTTTTGTCCTTTTTAGGCTTGAAACTGACACATGTTGGTGTCGAAACGTCGCACATGTTCTAGAAAAATAAAGATGTTCCTTTACGCTTTGGTATTGCTCTTCCTTGTACGCTACGATTCCCTGCCGGAGAGTCAATTGCTTATATATATATATATATATATATATATATATATATATATATATGTGTGTAGTAAAACTTGCAAGAAAAATAAATAATTGGAACACGAAGATTTCGTCTATTCTCCCAAGACATCTTCAGGGTAATACGAGAATAGTGGAAGTCAGAGGCTTAAATACCCCTTCTATGTCAAATATGAGATGCTAACTAGCATATATATATACAGAGTGTTGCCATCTTACTGCCTATTACAGATTATTTTTACATTACACATTTTATTTAACAAAGCATATATGTTTATACAATTATATATTCTTTACATTGTAATTTGTCTAAAACGTTCACTGTTTTCATTATTCCTATATATTAATTGAACAAATCAATAATCTAAGAAAAATAACAATTATACAGTAGTATTGTCATCTACAACAAAAGCATATATGCATAATATAATGTGACGCTCACCGCTTCCCCCAGAACCGCATGGCTTACTCGCTAGGACTCGCCAGGGCAGAGAATGTAGCTACAGTCTACCTATCATTGTGTACTTTCCTTCTCGAGAAAGCTTGTGTTGCAGACAGTTCAGAACTGTTCTTTATTTTCGTCTGTCACAATCCTTTCTATTTTATTTAGTCAATTGAAAGTATTGTGTTAAGTAGTTGAATGATGGGAAGGTGAGCGGGAGAGAGAGAGAGAGAGAGAGACCAGGTGGTGTGACTTGGTGGTGAGTGTGGCGCGTGGCTGGCCCCCTTACATAGGCCTCGCGGGATTCGTTGCCTCCTGCCTAACACTGCCTACTAGGCGGATGCCTATTGGGCGACTGCCGCGCGCCCTCGTGCCATTCCTACGAACTGGGACTCCAGCGAGGCGGTCCCTGGGAATATCCTTGTCAGATCCGTCCCAAACAGCATACTCTAAGCATCTCTCATGAACTGTTCCACACTCTTGTCTTAGAATCTTTCTCTCCTACTGCCTCTATCATTTCCACTACTTCCTCACCTTTTATTAATATCAATCCCCCTCTGGTTCCCTGCATCCACACCTTGAATTGGTGGCCAGACTGTATTATATGCTGGATCTCACATTTCTTATGTACTAGGCTAAGGTTGAAGAGAGTCGTTGTCTTTTTGGGAGATTGTATTGCTCGGACTGTCTCCATCAATCACTAATGTTTCTACAGGGTTAAATAATGCTAGACTAGGGATCAGGTACCTTGTTGTTGGTATTTTCACTGTGTGTAGGCTACTTTTGAGCTGCACGACACTACGGATTCTGTGGGTTACCTGGGTGGATCTTTTGTCTGTGTACCTTGGAGTTTAGACTGTGTAGTGCGTGAGGGCTGCTTGCCTAATCCACCCAACACTGTTCTAACTCTATTTGCTTTTACTTTTGAGGGTCGCCAGGAGGATACTCGATACTTGTGATCAAGAATCCTCAAGAGAACACCCCTTCATATTAACGTAATCAGGCCGCACAGACCCAAGGTCTACACTAGGCTAGGAGCTGCCTTGCTCCACCAGAATTCTGTACCTTTGCGCATCCCAGCTAGACTTTATTAACCCGGGTAGACATTAGCTGGATTAGATCATATACTCTTTTGTGTATACCCATTATTTCTACACAAGCATTTTGAGGTCTAGGTTGCTGTAGAGAGACACAACCAGCATAGACCGGTTTTGTTAATAGGAGTACTACTTTTTCGTGGAGAGCATTATTACTGTTGCACCGCTTATAATATTCTTGTGTCCAATAACATTATAGGTCCAGCCTTTTTGTGTATTTAGCCTACACGTGCATTGTCCTGCCTCCTGCTATTTTGTGGTTCCATTTCCGATACGTTCTTCTTAGTAGCATCCGACATTATTCAGAAGATTCCTTGTTCGGTGCTTGAGGACTTTACAACACTTTCTTTCATAAAGGAGTGACAGATATTATTGATTAAAGTAACGTTAAGTAAACCTTCTTCTTGTTTGCATTAGATCACTCTTGTGATTTAATTAAATTAACTATCTTTTCCTTGTGTACCATAACAAAGCAACCATATGTTATAGGTAATAGGCTGTTTCAGAGAACATCAGCCTATAGTAGAAGCACATAGATACTGAGAGTTAAGATACCCCGCTATCGCAGATATAACTCTGGAGGGTATATATGTTCTTTGTTCGACGGGATTACATATCAGGGGTTGGATCTAGCGTTTCCGTTGTTGCATTTATGCCAGTCTAGTCCAATGTATAAGAGCCACTGATTTATACGAGACCCGATCGTAACAAATGGCGACCTAGCTCAGGATTTGGTGAACTGACATATAATTGCAGGTTATTGTGCAGATTTTTCTCACAGTTTAGGCAGTGAACATTTGTTGATTTTGTGGAATATTTTTTGAGGACATGCAAGAATTATTTTTTTAGCAAAGTAATATAGCACTTAAGCGGTCTCAGAGAATTTTTTATTGTGAATACTGTGGTATAAGAGTTTGGGGTACTTCTTTTTTGTGTATCAAAGTGAAAAATCTTCAGTGAGCATCATGTCTTATAGCGGATCAGTGCAGGATGAGGACACAGTACGTGATGTAGAAGCTGAGGAGCAGCAGCATGGGCAGGTTGTTTACTTGGTGAACAGTGAGGAGGATGCAAGGATTTTTTTACAATGGCCTGTTACTTCCGACAGGTTGGTGGGTATGAATCGGTACGGTCTCCAGTAGCCGCAGCTATCGGTCATGTATGTACTAGTGGCATGACCAAGGATGACCTGATGACGTGTGTGCTGGGTGGGCTGACTGGCGTACGAGGTAGGGTGAGTGCTCAGAGCCCTTTGGCCGAGCCTCCCCTTCACTCGACTCCCAATCCTCCTATTGGAGTACCGACCCTGAGCACGCTTCCGCAGGTGGGTAGTGACTGGCAGGGTGGTTTGCCCCTGGGGGGATCACCGGGTATTTCTAACATCATTGCATCTCCTTCTCCTCCTCAAGCTTTGACCCCGGAGATGCTCTTTCAGCTCGAGCTAGCTAAGATGGAAGAAAGAAAAGAGCTAGCTAAGGTAGAAGAGAGAAAAGAGCTAGCTAAGATAGAGGAGAGAAAAGAGCTGGCTAGGATGCAGCAACAGACGAGGCAAGCTGAGCTTAGGACTGAACTAGAATCTATAAGATACTGTGCCGACATGGATTTAGAGAAGTCTCGTGTTGAGACGACGGGACAGTGACTCGGTACTGGAAACCGTGCGCATGATCAGTCTCTGTCGCACCTTCTCAAACTGGTCCCTGTATTTGACGAGTCTGGTGTCACAGAGTTTTTCAATAGATTTGAGAAGAAGTGCCGGGAGCATCAGTGGCCTGAAGTTAAGTGGGCGGCCCTTGTGTCCTCTAGACTCGTAGGTAAGGGGCTCAAGGCTTACGATGCACTGCCTTTGGAGTCCTGCGTTGTTTATGAGGAGCTCAAGGAGGCTGTCCTGCGGGCATATGAGCTACAACCCGAGACATATAGGTTAAAGTTCCGGGGTGTGACTAAGGGGCGAGACAGTACCTTCTTGGAGCACGCCCGGGACCTGTCCGACGCTATGGGAAACTGGCTCAGATCAGAGAAGACAACTACGTTTGATGAGATGAAACAGTTGATGCTTCTAGAGCAGTTTTATAAGTGTACGGGCGGCGACTTGACTTTAAACCTTAAAGAGAAGAACCCAAGAACTCTCGTAGAAGCAGCAGAGATGGCTGATCTTCGGTTGTCACTAATTCGGGGGTGCGGCTCTGCACAGAGAAACGATGTAGGCGTTAAGGAGCGTTACCCTCCCCCTCCCTGGAATATGGACACACATAAATTTAAAAGCAATGACACCAAGACTGATCACAAACCTAGCACCGCCCCGTTTAAGAAGGGTCAGGGGAATTTTACACCTCAGTATAAGTCCAAGGGGAAATTTGAGTGTTATCACTGTCACAAAGAAGGGCACATGGCAAAAGCTTGTCCGAGCAGACCTCCCTCGGCGACTGTGTCATTGGCTCGCAGCATTGGGGTGTTCCAGAAGTCTTCTGTGTTTGCTGGAGGCATAAGATCAGAGGATGAAGCACCGCCAGTGAAGAAGGATCCGGAAGGTTCGAACCATGTCCGCGATGCCTTTTGCGACCATAGAGGGCATGGCTGCGTGAAGTGGGGGGCAAGAAGCACGGGGTACAGCTCTTGCGTGACACAGGTGCCTCTCAGACACTCTTGAAGAATTTCACTGGTAGACCCATAAACGCGGCGCGGGTAGTTGTGGTGCAGGGAGTTAATGCAACTACGTCATACCCGCTTGTTAGAATGGAGCTTGAAGTTGACGGTGTGACTCGCGAACTGGATGTGGGAATCGTGGAGAAATTGCCTGTGGGGGGCGTTGACCTCCTTCTCGGCAATGACTTTGCGGTGCCTGCTTCTAAGGTTTCACCCTTAGTCATTGCCGAGGAGCCGGCTGACGTGAGTAGGGAGGAACAGGAGTGGGTTGAGAAGTGTCAGGTGCAACCAATGGCGTGTGTTGTAACCAGATCTCTCGCATCCAGGGAGTCACAGCCTAACCAACAGTCTTCAAATAAGCGGAGGAACGGTCACGAGAAGGTGCTGAAAGCTGATACGGTGGAGAGTCAGTACCAGCAGCGCTTCTCGGGGACTCAGTATTAGCACCGTTATTAGAGTCTGGAGAAGCACCTCCACCTGTCACTGAGAGTGTAGAGGCAGGGCTTAAAGAGACTCAGAGGCAGCAACGGTATACACGGAGAGAGCAACGGGATGCAAAGTTCGATGTTGGGGGAGGGCATGAGTTGTTTCGCAAACACTTAGACAGGCTAGCTCCCTCAGATATTCGCAAATTGCAGCTAGAAGACCCGGAGGTTATAAAGTGTAGTAACGGTGCTATCGAACTCGAAGAGGACAGGGATGCAAAGTCTGGAGATTTTTTTTTCATTGATGGCATCTTGTATCGGCGATTCCAAGACCCGCAGAGAAGTTGGGAGGGTGGGTCAGGAGTGGTAGACCAGCTGGTCGTACCGAGGGTATGCAGGGATAGTCTACTTAGGTTGGCTCATGATGTACCGCTGGCAGGACACTTGGGTGTCCGTAAGACAGTGGCGGCTTTGGGGAAACTGTTTTGGTGGCCTGGTTTGAGAGCACAAGTGGTGTCATGGGTGGCAATGTGCAGTGTGTGCCAAAAGGGCGGGAAACCTAACCAGAGCATCCCAAAGGCTCCGTTACACCCAATTCCCGTCAGTGGGCCTCCCTTTAGTAAAGTAGTAGTCGACATGGTTGGCCCCCTCCCCCCCACAAGTGCCGGAAATAAATATCTCTTGACAGTCATGGACGTAGCAACTCGGTACCCAGACGCATACCCGATGAGAAATGGTTTGGCGAAGACGGTGGTCATTAACTTGCTATTATACTTCTCTCGGTACGGATACCCGCAGGAGATACAGTCAGACCAAGGATCGAATTTCACCTCCAACTTGTTCGTTCAGACAATGAAGCAGCACGGGATAGTCACTGTAGTGTCATCTGCTTATCACCCAGAGAGTCAGGGGGTGTTAGAGAGGTGGCATTCCACTCTAAAAAGCATGCTTCGCTGCTATTGTCTTGAGAACGGCAAGGACTGGGATCTTGGCCTGCCGTATGTGTTATTCGCTGCACAAGAGGTACCTGGGGAGAGTTTGGGATTTAGCCCTAATGAGCTTGTGTTTGGACACCGCGTCAGAGGGCCTCTCCACATGGTAAAGGAGATATGGGAAGGCACCGCTAAACCATGTTCTATGCTTAAGCTAATTAAGGGTTAAGTATGTCCTTGAGAGTAGAGAACGAATGTTGCGTAGTCTGGAGTTGGCTGGCCGCAATCTGGTAGGCTCTCAGGCCCTCATGAAGGACAGGTACGACCACAAGGTGAAACTCAGGGAGTTTCACGTGGGTCAGGAGGTGTTGATACTACTCCCTCTTGTAAGGTCACCCCTTATCCGCAAAGTACGCTGGTCCTTATAGGGTAGCAGAGAAGCTCTCGGACTTAGATTACCTGGTGGCCACTCCAGACAGGCGTAAGAGGAATCAGTTATGTCATGTCAACCTGATGAAGGAGTATGTGAGGCGCCCACCTGAGCCTCTCACTGTCCCCGTGATGACTTTCAGCAGTCAAGGTGGAGAAGGAGAACGGGACAGTCATGCGCAGGTGGATGACAACTGGGATTATCATGTTTCTGTAGATCAGTGGGCGGGAAACACGAGACAGGCGGCTCATGAGGCTTTGCAACACCTACCTGAGCAACAGCGTGTGGCTGTCGAGCGCCTATTTTGTTTATACCCTACTGTATTTGCGGAACACCCAGGCCTCACTACTCAGGAGGTGCACGACGTTGACGTCGGAGACCACCCACCCTTCAAATCAGTGCCCTATAGGGTGCCCCCTATTAAACTTCCGGCCCTCCGGGCGGAGTTGGAGTATATGTTGCAACAGGGACTGATCGAGAAGGGGGCGGTAAAGTGGACATCTCCCGTAACGCTGCAACCTAAGCCGGATGGCAAGGTGCGCTTCTGTGTTGATTACCGCAGGCTAAACGGCTTGACTCCCACCAACCCATATACTCTTCCCCGGGTCGATGACTGTGTAGACAAGATTGGCAGGGCCAAGTTCTTGACCAAGGTGGACCTGGTAAAAGGTTACTGGCAGGTGCCTTTGCCTGAACGGGCGAAAGAGGTGTGTGGTTTTGTGGTGGATGGTGCTACATATCGTTGTAGTGTCATGCCGTACGGTCTAAAGAACGCACCAGCGACCTTCCAAAGCTTGATGAACGAGTTAGTGGCTGACACTCCGAACTGTACCGTGTACCTGGACGACGTCTTATCTACGATGACGATTTCAAGAGCCACTGTGAACATGTAGAATCCCTATTTAAGAAATTAAGCGAGGCAAACTTGGTGGTCAACCTGGGAAAGTGTGATTTTGTGCGGGCTACTGTGCAGTATCTGGGGTTCATGGTGGGTTTGGGCCAGGTGTGCCCGCCACAGAACAAGATATTGGCTATTAACCACTTCCCCAGGCCGTCCACCAAGAAGCAGATCATGAGGTTTTTGGGCATGATTGGTTACTACCGCCGCTTTATAAAGGGCTATTCTACTGTGCTGGCTCCTCTGACGGACCTATTGGCCAAAGATAGAAAGTTTAAGTGGGCGCCTGAGTGTGAGAGGGCTTTTTTGCTAGTAAAACACCTGTTGTGTACTCACCCAATCCTCAGGGCCCCGGACTTTAGCCGACCATTCCAGCTGGCAATTGATGCCAGTGGTGTGGGGGCTGGTGCCATTCTGATGCAATCAGACGAAGATGGGCTGGAGCACCCAGTCAGTTTCTTCTCAAAAAAGTTCAACTCGGCGCAGAAGAACTATTCAGTAGTTGAGAAGGGACTGCTGGCGATTGTGCTAGCGCTCAGGCACTTTGAGGTGTATGTTCCAGCCTATGGACCAGTTGTGGTGATCTACACCGACCATCACCCCCTCAAGTTCCTGAATCAATTCCATAACCGGAATATGAGGCTGACCAGGTGGTCATTAATGTTGCAGGAATACAACCTAGACATACGCCATATTGCCGGTTCTGAGAATGTGATTGCAGATTGCTTATCGAGGGTGGAAGACCCGGGGTAGATCATCACAAGGGTAGCCTCCTACTTTGGTTTGATTAGTATGTTTAGTCTGGTGCTTGTTGGCTCGCGTGTGTAGCCCAGCGTATTGGGTCGTAAAGTAGGAGTTGCTATGTTGGTATAGAAGAAAAACTAGGCTTGCCCCTGTAGTGCAGCCGCCATAAACATATTAAAAATATAAAAATCCTATAAAAACTCTTTCTTTGATAGTTAACCCTCTCCGACATATGACGCGATTTTGAGCCTATTGGTGATACTTTAAAGCCTTTGTTACCATCAGGGGTATATACCTTTAGTTTAGTTACTTCAACCTCTGCAGTTGTCTTTGAGTTAGCTGTGGGCAGAAAACTAATTTTGGAGAGGTAATTAATTATTAGAGTGAGAGAAATCTATTTCTTATTGCTAATCTGGCAACCTTTGCGTCATATGTGCGTGAAAGGGTTAATTTTGTTTAAAGTATGTTATAGCAGAAATTCTGAGTTGCACTCCTCTCAGAATGCTGGGCTAGTGAAGCTCGCTCTTATGAGCATAACTATGTAATTTAATCTATTGTGTTGGGAAGGGTTGTTCATTTTTATAATGTGTTATTTTGAAGAGAACTGTGCTTTACATTTCATTGTCGCTGGGTGGCTAGGAGTGGCGAATTTTGTATGGGTTCTGCGTGTCAGATTTAGAGCTCATAGTTGGAGCCTCTTAAAAATCTTGGGTGGGGTGTGACGCTCACCGCTTCCCCAAGAACCGCATGGCTTACTCGCTAGGACTCGCCAGGGCAGAGAATATAGCTACAGTCTACCTATCATTGTGTACTTTCCTTCTCGAGAAAGCTTGTGTTGCAGACAGTTCAGAACTGTTCTTTATTTTCGTCTGTCACAATCCTTTCTATTTTATTTAGTCAATTGAAAGTATTGTGTTAAGTAGTTGAATGATGGGAAGGCGAGCGGGAGAGAGAGAGAGAGAGAGACCAGGTGGTGTGACTTGGTGGTGAGTGTGGCGCGTGGCTGGCCCCCTTACATAGGCCTCGTGGGATTCGTTGCCTCCTGCCTAACACTGCCTACTAGGCGGCTGCTTACTGGGCGACTGTCGCGCGCCCTCATGCCATTCCTGCGAACTGGGACTCCAGCGAGGCGGTCCCTGGGAATATCCTTGTCAGATCCGTCCCAGACAGCATACTCTAAGCATCTCTCATGAACTGTTCCACACTCTTGTCTTAGAATCTTTCTCTCCTACTGCCTCTATCATTTCCACTACTTCCTCACCTTTTATTAATATCAATCCCCCTCTGGTTCCCTGCATCCACACCTTGAATTGGTGGCCAGACTTGTATTATATGCTGGATCTCATATTTCTTATGTACTAGGCTAAGGTTGAAGAGAGTCGTTGTCTTTTTGGGAGATTGTATTGCTCGGACTGTCTCTATCAATCACTAATGTTTCAACAGGGTTAAATAATGCTAGACTAGGGATCAGGTACCTTGTTGTTGGTGTTTTCACTGTGTGTATTCTACTTTTGAGCTGCACGACACTACGGATTGTGTGGGTTACCTGGGTGGATCTTTTGTCTGTGTACCTTGGAGTTTAGACTGTGTAGTGCATGAGGGCTGCTTGCCTAATCCACCCAACACTGTTCTAACTCTATTTGCTTTTACTTTTGAGGGTCGCCAGGAGGATACTCGATACTTGTGATCGAGAATCCTCAAGAGAGCACCCCTTCATATTAACGTAATCAGGCCGCACAGACCCAAGGTCCACACTAGGCTAGGAGCTGCCTTGCTCCACCAGAATTCTGTACCTTTGCCCATCCCAGCTAGACTTTATTAACCCGGGTAGACATTAGCTGGATTAGATCATATACTCTTTTATGCATACCCATTATTTCTACACAAGCATTTTGAGGTCTAGGTTGCTGTAGAGAGACACAACCAGCATAGACCGGTTTTGTTAATAGGAGTACTACTTTTTCGTGGCGAGCATTATTACTGTTGCACCGCTTATAATATTCTTGTGTCCAATAACATTATAGGTCCAGCCTTTTTGTGTATTTAGCCTACACGTGCATTGTCCTGCCTCCTGCTATTTTGTGGTTCCATTTCCGATACGTTCTTCTTAGTAGCATTCGACATTATTCAGAAGATTCCTTGTTCGGTGCTTGAGGACTTTACAACACTTTCTTTCATAAAGGAGTGACATATATTATTGATTAAAGTAACGTTAAGTAAACCTTCTTCTTGTTTGCATTAGATCACTCTTGTGATTTAATTAAGTTAACTATCTTTTTCTTGTGTACCATAACTAAACAACCATAATTATGTTATAGGTAATAGGCTGTTTCAGAGAACATCAGCCTATAGTAGAAGCACATAGATACTGAGAGTTAAGATACCCCGCTATCGCAGATATAACTCTGGAGGGTATATGTGTTCTTTGTTCGACGGGATTATATATCAGGGGTTGGATCTAGCGTTTCCGTTGTTGCATTTATGCCAGTCTAGTCCAATGTATAAGAGCCACTGATTTATACGAGACCTGATCGTAACAATAACCTAAATGTATGTACATACACAAGTGAACTAAGAAGATTAGAAGTACGAAGAAGAGAATCACCTCTACCTCTAGTAAAGGCTGCGGTAAGTGACTGGCCAATAAAACCCCTAATTAAATATCAAAACATAAGTCCCCATCACCAATGAGAAGTGAACATTCGTCAACTCCCCCTTCTACACCCAGGAAGTCATTAAGAAAAAATTGTGGAAATATGCCTGACTAAAAAACTAGCAAACAAACATCATACCCATGGCATGAAATTGTGAACATATAGGGTGTTCCAGTAATGCTTTTCATAAATTATATGGTGGACTCATCAGACAAAAATAAGAATAAATTACTCTATGAACATGAGGTTGAGTATTTATAATAACGGAGTTATTACACGATTTAAGTTAACGATAGATACAATGCCATCAGTCCAAGGGGTAATGTTGCCATTTTAGTGGATTATATCCATTTGGCCTTCGCTATCGCTTGCTAGCCTCAAGATAGTGAGCAGTAGCGATCTGACTTTTCGGTAGAAAAATATGTCCGGCTTCGCCGGATTTGATTTTTCTACCGGCGAAGCCGGACATATTTTTCTACCGAAAAGTCAGATCGCTACTGCTCACTATCTTGAGGCTAGCAAGCGATAGCGAAGGCCAAATGGATATTATCCACTAAAATGGCAACATTACCCCTTGGACTGAATGGCATTGTATCTATTGTTAACTTAAATCGTGTAATAACTCCGTTATTATAAATACTCAACCTCATGTTCATAGAGTAATTTATTCTTATTTTTGTCTGATGAGTCCACCATATAATTTATGAAAAGCATTACTGGAACACCCTGTATAAGCGGATTGGATGCCAGAGCAATTTTGTTTTCTCTCTCTCTCTCTCTGATAAAACAAGAAAAACAATTTAATGTGAGACCTATAAAGTGTTTAATATGGGGGAAACTGTGATGGTTTCAGTAAGAGGATTATTTGGTCTTTATAAAGAGCGTGTACGGTGTGTGTGTGTGTGTGTGTGTGTGTGTGTGTGTGTGAAAAGAGGATTACTCAATTTATGCATGAGAGAGTTGTTGTTGTTGTTGTTTTTGTTCCCCAAGCTGCCTGGCCGAACAGCCCCAAGGCCAAGGCCACAACCGAGCGCCCCCCCCCCCCCCCCAGCCGACCACAACAAGGCCTGGGTGACCGAAGCCACTCCATGGCGGGGAGCTGAGGAGGGTGCGGAAACGCCCGGAACACCAAAGCCTCACCCAGGGCCCTGTGCCCCTCAGCAATTATGAAGAGAAAGATGAGGGGCAACTTTGCATGAGAGAGTTACATGGAATAGTGTATATGTTAACAATCTTCCGGGGATATACTCCAAGTTGAAAGAAAGAGATTGTGTAGTGCACTGCGCTCATATGCAGAGTATGCAATATGATATCTAGTCCCATACTGAACTGTTCTACTGACATAACTATTTACCATTTCCGAGGAAAGTTTGCTCCAGGTAGAATTGATCGTATATGTGAAAGTTACCACACATACTAGTGCTGAAACATTTAATTCTAGCTTCCACCCATGATTGTGTGTTGCATTCATAATGAGGCTTAACACATTGTTATATTTCACATTATTATAACCATTAAGAATGTTAAAGACTTCAATGATGTGAGCTCGTAGTCTATTCAATTCCAATTAAAAGAGATTGGGAGCTCTGAAGCATTCCTTATAGCTCATTCTTGTAATAGAGGGAATAAGCTTTGAACCCTAGGTTGGACTCTTTCTAGTCGCTCTATGTTTTGCTGGATACCAAAACTGAAAAGTACATTTCAGGAGAAGCCGTATCAGAGCATTGTAGAATGTGAGGATTTATCTCCTTATGTCTATACTTCTATTTACTTTTAATAAAGCCCAATGATTTCCACCCAAACATATCCGAGCATTCTTCTCTACTTTAACCCTTTATTGGCGGCGTGCAACTTATGTCGTGTGAAAGAAATTTGGACTAAGTGGCGGTTCACAACTTATGTCGTGTGCCATTTTTAGCACGTAATGTTGCAGAGAGAGAGAGCTGAGCGGTGTGAGGAGCGTAGTAAGGCTATGACCGTCGCACACCACCGCGGTGGGCCAACTGAAGTGAAAACCACCCTTCCTTCCCCCCTCACACTCGCTACACAGGGAATTATGTAGGGAAAGTACCTAATTACATGGGTTTTGCACTCATGTTGCGTGATCGTTGCAAGAAAACTAGCGGTCATACAAGGATGGTTGGGGTGTCATTGGAAAGCTCTGTTTATGCCCTTTCAGGGATAGATACTTGTTTTACGCTCTGGGTCTTATTTAGGCATGAACATGATCACGTAAACAACCCTATTTAGGGTAAAATCACCCCGCTGGGCGGTACATATAAATTACCGCCTAGGCCGCTCGTTAGGTGGTAATGTATTGTTTGACAAATGTAGATTACTGGTAATCAGAACACCCAAATATTTGTCCAAGTTCATCACTTTCAGTCTTTCCCGATAATGAGTAGCATGACTTGGGGTTTGCTTTCCTGATATGCAACACCTTGCAATTTTCCAAGTTTAGAGGGATCTGCCATGTCTCCGACTTTTCACCCAATGTGTTAACACCCATCCTAAGCTGTTCAACCCCATCAGGATCCTTCACATTCAAACTAAGTTTATTGTCATCTGCAAACTTGGAGATCACACTCAACAGACCAATATCAATGACAATGACATATATGATAAACAACTGTGGGCCAAGGACAGATCCCTATGGAACTCCAAAAGTGAATGGAGTTCACTCAGAAGAAACACCATTGATTACCAATCTTTGCTGTCAAATTTGCTATCAAATTAGTGACCCCTCTACACCTACATATTTAACCTTTCGAATAACCTATATCTTTTAAAAATATCTCTCTCTCTCTCTCTCAGTAGTACATAAGTAGTATATAATATTTCTCAATTTCGTTCTTTACTATAAATTTCCCAGTAGAAGTTTTTTTCATTCTGCTGGTGGACTTGTTTCCCCAACTAAATGTCATGCCGACAAACGGTCAGAGGGAGAGGTGGTTGGGAGAGAGCCTTCTGCTTTGTCAACCTTGCCTTCCACTTTGTAGCAAATTCTATTTTAGCATTTAGTCCGGACTACCTAGTAGGGACCGCAAGGTCTGTGTAGTCTGTATATCTATGTAACTTACTCTCTTTCACCCCTCACCTGTCTCTCTCTCTCTCTCTCTCTCTCTCTCTCTCTCTCTCTCTCTCACAAGGTAACAATCAAACAAGCAAAGTTGTGCTTAGAGATTTCAAAATTACTAAATCAGATGTCGTGAGAAAGTTTGATTCCCTGAAATTAAACAAATCCGCCAACCCAGACCTGTTCGTCCCTAAAATTCTAAAAATTTTCAAAAACGAAGTAGCTGAAGCACTGACCATAAAATTCAAAATGTCACTCCAACATGGATATTTACCGACCGACTGGAAGACAACGTATATGACACCAATATTTAAAACAGGTGACAACAAAATACCGAATAATTACAGGCTTATTAGCTTAACTTCCATAATTGGACAAATAATGGAATCAATCATTAGGGATGAAATTGTATTTTTCACCGAAAGCAACAATCTTATCACCAATAGTCAACATGGATTCAGGGCATAGAGAGCATGCTTAACGAACTTAATAAACTTGTATGATAGACTTTTCAATTTAAATTACTTCACCAAAAGTCTTGACATAGTGTACATAGACTTTCAGAAAGCCTTCGTCAAGGTCTCACATTTAAAATTGCTACAGAAAGTCCAGGGCTTAGGAATACATAGCAAAACCTACGCATATATTAAAAACTGGCTAAGTGAAAAAAAGAAGAGAGTAGTTATTAATAGTGTCGAATCGTCATGGACTCCAGTGACTAGTGGAGTCCCTCAGGGCTCATTGTTGGGACTGATTTTGTTCATATTATATATCAATGACATTGACAATGGTATCAATAATATAGTTTCTAAATTCGCAGATGAAACTAAGATAGGAAATGCAATAATTCCAGAAAGCGATAGAATCAGTCTACAAACAGATCTCAATACAATCATAGAATGGTCGGAGAATTGGCAAATGCCCTTTAATGTAAACAAATACCAGATATTGCAAATAGGCAAACCTTGATACAACCAAAAATATCTTTATTCACAGTATAATTAGTGAGTGGAGTAAGCTCCCAAATAAAGTAATAGATAGTGTCTCAATAGATGCATTTACAAAATGTCTAGACTCATACCACAGAGAAATAGGGATAGATTAGGTAATAACCAATGATAGAACGATATGGTATTAATAGAGCAAAGAAGAAGCTAACCACTTTTCCTAGAGAACCTGTGTGTCTTGGCGTTTGAGTCAGATATTAAGAGCGTGTCTGTTGCAGGGTTAGTTTAGTGCGGTGGACAGTGATGGGTGCAGATCTACAGCATTGGTGTCTTTTTGCTACGGCGTTTCCGTTTTGCCAGTGCTGTGGGCTAGGCTATTAGAGCATCTGCTTTCCCCGGGCTCCCCTCGTAACAGTGGCGACCTTGCCAGGATGGTGTGATAGTATAGAGTTGTTGTGGTGTGAAGTAATTATATTTAGATTGTTCAGTAATTTTTCTTGCAGTTGAAAGTCTACGGACATAGTACTCTCATTTTATTAACCCGTGTCCACAACTATTGCTAAGATGTCGCATGATGATTACATTCCTGTTCATATTGTGGGGAAGGAGGACATTTGGCAGTTTATTACAACCCAACCTAGCCAGGAAGAGGTTGCTAGCAGGAGTAGTGATGAATTAAGACGTGTGTTGGAAGTGTATGGTTGGAGGTGCAGTGGTATGTCTAAGGCAGAGTTAGTTCAAGAGGTGTGTAAGTTAGTTACACAGCTTAATGGTCTTCAGGAAGCTAGTACTCATGTTGTGGATGATGGCACCATCCAGCATGTGTCACAGCGTCCTATCAGTAAGGCTAGCTATCATTCTTCTGAGGCCCAGAGTGGAGCAACAACTCCAGAGCAGGGTGATACTGTATTTAGGCAGTCCCCTACTATTACCACGGCATCTGCCACCATGCCTCCACCGTCAGCATTTAACCCTATCAGTACGGCCCCTTCATTTTCACAGGGCTATGTTTATGCCCCTATGGCCAGTACATTTGTTTCAAGTTATGCTAGCAATCCCTAGTATCCTCCTTCTTCCCCCCATGTGTCGTGGGCCACACCCCAGTATTTCACTGCCACTCATACGGTGGGTGCCCAGCACAATGTTCCCCCTTTCGCCCAGTTTCCTCCTATAACCCCGATAAAGTCGCAAAGGAGTCCAGAGGTTGAGATTCAGTTAAAGAGAATGGAGTTGGAACAGAGAGAGAGAGAGAGATTGAGAAAGAGAAGAGATAATTGAGTTGAGGAAGATAGAGATGGAAGAGAAGAGAATACAGGCAGATTTGGAGAAGACGAAGTTGGAAACTAGTGGGCAAAGATGACAAGGAAATAATCCTAGGCATGCATCTAAGGAGGAGGCAAAAGAGGTGCTGCTGTCTCGACGGCTGAAACTCGTGCCGGCCTTCGATGAACTCAAGGTCACGGAGTGGTTCATGCGTTTTGAGAAGAAAGCCCACGAGTATCAGTGGCCGAGGCAACGCTGGGCAGTGTTGGTGTCTAATGTCTTGAAAGGCAAGGCTCTTGATGCATACGATCGCCTAGAAGTGCAGGAGCTAGAGTATGATGTACTTAAAGAGACTGTATTAAAAGCCTACGAGCTGTGTCCTGAGGCTTACAGGATGGCCTTCAGGGGGGCTCGGAAGCGGCAGGGGGACTCGCATGTGAAATGTGCCAGGTACCTGCGTGATACTCTAGCTAAGTGGCTGCATTCAGAGTCAGCTGGTAGTTTTGAGGCGGCGTGTGAGGTATAGCTGATGGAGCAGTTTACAAGCATAGTTTAAAAGGACATTGGGGCAAAATTAAGAGAAAGCGGTTTAAATCAATAAGAGAAGCAGCAGTTTGGGCTGATGACTTTGCACTAGCCCAGCGTGGCACTTGTTACGCTGGCCAGCTTGCCAGAATGCGCTTGTGACTCGCTAGCGCTCGCCAGGGCAGTGATATGGGCTACAATAATCGTAGAACGATGTTCTTTCTTTCATAGAGTACATGTTGTCACAGACAGATCAGTGGTGATCTTTATTCTTGTCTGTGACACTTGGAAGTATTTGATATGATTGCTAGAATATAGGATGCATTGTAGTGAAGGAGAGAGAGAGAGCGAGCGAGCAGGATGGGGGAGGTGAGTGTTGCTCTTCCTCCTCCCTCCTTCCTCCCGGAGGTTCCCGCCCGCGTGGTCCTTTCTCTCGGTTTTGATTGGCTGGAGGTTCCTGGCGCCTTCTGCAGGCCTGCTGCCTGGTGACGTAGCGGCCTGTGATTGGCTGACCACCATGCCTTTGTGTGTGATCCTAGGGGACCCGAGGAGCTACCTTCCTCAGAGCTAGGCTTGGTGTGCTAGGTCCTACATGTCCCTTGCAATTCTGTCCCCCATATAACCCTCTATACTACTATCTCTCTCTCTGAACTTCTTCGGTTTCATACTTCTCTCTTTATCCAATTACTTATCCCTTCTGGATCTGCATACGACTTCCATAGTCGGCCAGTCGTATTACCAGCACCAGCTCTCCATATATGTTTGCACTAGTTTTAGGGATTATTAGAGTCATAGTCAAATGGTACCATAGTGTTGGGGTGCTCCTAATTATTGGGCTGTTCTCTCTTATTATTTAATGCTAGACAGTGGAAGGTATCTTTGGTCGTTGTCTGAGTTATGTATGTGGCAAGTCAGAGCCTGTACAATATCGACGAAGCTAGCTAGCCTGTAACCCTTGTGCATATTTTCCTTTGCGAGTGTAGCAGTATACAAGTGAAGGGATTTTGCCTACTCTCACCTGTATGATTGCTACCTCATTTTGTTGACCTTTGTGGAGCGCCAGGGCTAGACCAGATACTAGAGATCTGGACTTACCAAGAGAGCCTCCAAGTCACTTAACGTAACATAAGGGAAATCTGTTCAAGGGGAGGCAGTAGGCTACGAGCATGCTTGCGCTCTGCCTAGTTTCTTAGTACCTTTTTATGCCACTGCTAGACTTTATTAGTGAGAAAGACAGCATCGTGCTTATTAACTTTAATTGTGTATGCTTTAGGAATTATTCACGACTTATTTTAGCCTAGGTTGATGCATAGTGCACATCCCAGTTTGGCTGTTACGTTGGCTAAGGAAGTACTGTTTTGAGTGGCGATTATTGGTGTTGTCACAGAGTTGTTGCACTCCCTTGTTTTATATATAGGGTGATTCAGAACTAATGTCACAAAATTCACGTGTATTGAGATAATAATATATCTATCAAAATCAACTAAGTATATAAACGTGAAAAATGCTCATATAAATAGTTACAGGACCTGCTAGGTTAGTATAGCAGGACTTGCTAACCATTATAAGACACAGATATAGCATTGCTAATTAAAATATCAGAAAAGTAAACGGTATCACAAGATTAGAAACAGTGTGGAGGAGATATTGGTATAATTATTGGATAAAGATTGGTAACTAACAGATATCTAGCACATTTATGCACATCCTCTGGGCCATCTCCTTACTGTGAAAAGCCATCACCAATACGAAAGTGTATGTTGCAGCCAAAGCCTCAGCCAACTATCCGAACACTTATGACTTGCAGTTTTGCTGCTAAAGATGAAGCCAAAGTCTCGAACTTGATCCGACGCTTCAAAAATATTTACGACACAGGTTCATTTAGTTGATCATTTTCGACCCTCTATTCATAATTCCTGCTACTCCTCGATTGGTAAGACAAGTTATTCTTTCTTCAAAGTCGAATATTATGTGTAAATTATTCAAGAAATAATTATTGCTTACATTGTTATACCGTAGATAAATTTGTAGTTATTGTAATACATAGTTACTGTATTTATTTATTGCTCATTAATCGCCATTGGTTCATTAAGATATTTATTGCAGTATTTGTACATCTCATTATCAACAGCAGTCTTTAGAAAAGGTGTTATACCCGGTATCGTCGTTGACGGTGCACATTAACCCTTTCATGAACCGAGGACGCCCTGCTCTTCTGTTTTCTGGTTATTCTTTGACTATTTTATTTAGATTGTGAAAGGTATTTTAAATCCTGAGGGTTTATTGAGCTAGTGTTTATCCTTTTCATCCCCTCAGATCCTTCCTAACCTGTATAAAACTTATAATGATTGCCAGAAGAAAACGTCAAATGGCGCCAGGATCGTGAGAAGGGTTAATGAGAGGATAATGTAGCCTACTGAATTATGAAAATAATATTGTGATAATATTTATTCATAATTTTCAATATTTAGTAGCGATAATAGCATAGTTAGTTAAAGTAAATATTATTAAATTTTCTTTGAACATAAACTCCAAAGAAATAGCCTACCTCATGCCGTTGCTAGAATTACATAGAAACTGTGCGGTATAATTTCACATACACAATTCTTACCGTATGTGTAAGCTAACGTAGCAATATCTAGTTTTTCATAATTTTATTTATGAACACACATTATTATGAAATCTTTAAGTTAAAATTGAGTCAGGAAGGAATATGAACAATACTTATCTCGATAATCCTTTATTATTGTAATTGCACCTAGAGGTTAGCGTCATTCCCTGTATACCCACCCAATGTTTTAGAAGTATTTCATCTGGCCTTGAATGATGCTAGTGATGAGTGACCGTACACATAATCATATCAATGAAATTAATCCAACTACTTCTTGGGAAAACATTCTGCAATGCTATTCACAATGTTCTTACTATGCACAGTCTCCTGTGATGCTTGGTCTCGTTCCTTATGCAGCGATATGCTTAACTATTTTAACGATGCATATGCGCGATAGAGTAATTTAAGTGTATGTATCAACAGAACATCAAATGTTAAAATGCACAGATTACAAAGAGACTTAATGTAGGGGGGCTCACAATGCAAACTTTTATGATTACAGGCAAGCCGGAAACATGCCAAGGTTCACCTTCCAAGAATATGCAGATATGCATATGGCTTATGGTGCAGCAAATGGGAACAGTCTAGAGGCATCACGGATTTATGCAGCACGTTTTCCCCTACGACAGCAACATCCATGGCCCAGAACATTTTGCGGCATAGATAGGAGGCTTCGGGAGCGTGGCAGTGTTAGACCACGGATGGAGGAGACTGGAAGGCCACGTGACATCACACCACATGAAGAGGAGCTAATCCTGGATGCTGTGGGAAATAATCGCCGTACAAGCACTCGTGCAGTTGCCCATGATTTAGGATTAAGTCAGTCAACAGTATGGAGAACGTTACACGATCAACTGCTTTACCCACCACTTTCAGCGGGTTCAAGCTTTACATCCCAACGATTATCCAAGGCGACGAGAATATTGTCAATTGTTTCTCGAAAATGTTACCCAAAATCGCAGTTTCCCAAAGAGTGTGTTATTTACTGACGAGTGTACCTTTTCCAGGGATGGTATGTTTAATACACACAACCTGCATTACTGGGATGATGAAAATCCACATGTCACCTGGCCCCATGCGTATCAGCAAAGATTTTCCATTAACATTTGGTGTGGAGTGATTAGTAGCCACCTATTAGGCCCACATGTTTTGGAGGGTACTCTGACAGGTGTCAAATATTTAGAATTTCTACAAGACTCTTTGCCAGTCTTCCTTGATAACATTCCCTTAGGAATAAGACGTCAGCTGTGGCTAATGCATGATGGTGCTCCTGCTCATTACAGCCTTCGAGTCAGGGAGTACCTTAATAACAATTTTGCCGACAGGTAGATAGGGCGAGGTGGCTCCATTTCAGGGCCAGCCAGATTGCCAGATTTGAATCCAGCAGATTTCTTCTTGTGGGGTCACCTTAAATCCCTTGTGTATCAAACTCCAGTTACCAATGAACAGGATCTGATGCAGAGAATTCTAGATGGGTGTACCAAAATTTGTGAAACTCCTGAGATATTGGAGAGGGTTCAAAGATCCTTGATCCGCCGCTATAATGTATGTATTGAGGCTGATGGTGGTCACATTGAACACCTGCTCTAAGATGTAAAACGACTTCAAACTTGGTTGCAATTTCTAAACTTACTTATTCTCTCTCTCTCTCTCTCTCTCTCTCTCTCTCATACACTGGAGGTAGTCTAAATCTAGGCTTATGATGGGGCATTGCGAGCTCTTGGTTCATTCGTTTATTATTTTATTTTACGTTATTACTTTATTACTTACATTCATAATTATGTTTTACTAATAACATAGCAGTACAGAATACATAACATTAACTTTGTTCATCCGTCACCTATCGCATGTAAGAAAACAGTTACTGGACAAATAAACTAATATGTGAAGCACGTATTTTGTATTTGTTCCTAGTGTACAGTATTAACCATAAACAGCAGCAGTTAAGCCGGTTTACTTTGGGGAACAAATTATTAGTGTTTATTACCACCGCCAGGAGGTTATGTTTTTACCGGTGTTTGTCTGCCTGTCTGTGAGTGTGTTACCAAGATAACTCAAAAAGGTTATGGATGGATTTAGCTCAAATTGTCAGGGATTGTCAGAAATGGTATAAGGAACTAATGATTAGATTTTGGGTGTGATGGGGCACTCGGGAGCGCAGACCTCCGCCACGGCCCTAAAAAGTTATGGACGGATTTTGCTCACATTTTCATGGATTGTCAGAAATGGTATAAGGAACAACTGATTCAATGTGGGGGGTGATCAGGCACTCAGGTGCCCGGACCTCTGCCACGTCCCTAAAAAACATTGAACGGATTTTGATGAAATTTTCAGGGATTGTCAGAAATGGGATAAGGAACAGATGGAAGATTGAGCGGCCTTGGTGGAGGTCTGCGCTCTCTGAGTGCTTTTCTAGTTCTTGGATACCATTGTTCAGATTTAATGTACAATTAAATCATTTGGAAAATTATGTAAAGTAAATTTATCAGATAAATAATAATCAGCTATTCTAAATGTACAGTCGTGGCTGATAATCCTTGACCAGGGATTAATGGCAAATCACTGCCAACACTGGTCAAGGATTATCAGGCACGGCTGTACACTCTACGACATTAATCCTGTTCTTAAATCTTTAAAGCTGTCCCGAACTGAACCGAATCTTTTCATACATTCTCTACCTAATATTGGCATTTCGGAGGTTCATTTTGATGTCTAAAGTTCGTTTTGGAACAGGATTATTGATGTAGAGTGTACCACCGAATAACAACCACCCGACTAGACTGTCAAGTAACTCATTAAATTAGGAAGGTCGGTCTCTGACAAGGATGATATTCTGATAATTGCATTTTGTGAAATGCTTCAAAATAACGGGTCTCGAACTACGAACAGTGTGAAGCTGGTTGTTAACTGAGTGGAGCCGAGTAGAGGAGTAGGGGTGGTGAAGAGTAGGAGGGGTGGGCGTGGGGGGGGGGGAGGGGGGAAGAGGGGGTAATGTGTTCTGATTCCTGCCTATAATATCATTGGCAAGGCATTGGATAAGTTCGCTAGATTTAATTAAGTAATTTTAACCAGTTTTCCATACACTTTAGGGAAAAAGTCATAGAACGAAATATACACATCTCCACCTCATGAATATGTGTTGTCATTTTTTGACATTAGTTCTGAATCACCCTGTATATGTATCCAGGGTGTCAAACCAGAGCAAGTTTGTTTGAAGACATGACTGAATATGAAAAGAAATACAAGAAAATGAAGATGAAACTGCATTGATTTGACCATTTTATCACTTACAAAGACATAATTTGAACTATAAACCACAATTTTATCTTTGCAAATACAATAATAAAGGCTAAAAATAATGAACTAGTCTCTCGTTTGACACCTTGTATGTATCCTACTTATTGGTGTATTTAAGATACACGCTTTGGTGTCCTGCCCCTGCATTATTTCTGTTCTATATTAACGAGCATCTTAGAGCATCAGACGTTTACAGAAGATTCTTTATCTGATTGCTGTAGGACTAGACTTCCAGTGTTTTCATAGAGCATTGAAGAGTTTAGTGTTGAGTACAGACTCACACTAAAGTTAACGTAAGCATATACTCCTTTATTTAATCTTGTTATAGTTTATTCAAGCATTGTTATTACTTAAGAGCATTTTATTAACGTAAAGTACTCCTGTTGTGAGCAGGCTTTGCCGTCATCGGTAATCCTTTGTAGAAGTGCACTAAAACCCAGTTAATTGATACCCCGTTAGCCAGTAGATTAACTCTGGAGGGTTTTAAGTGTTTTGTTCACCGGCGTAATAGTTCGAGGGTTTTGAATTAGCGTACGTACCGTTGTTGCAGATATAGCCTATCATCTAGTCCAATATTGAGTGCCCTTGTTTATTTCGTAGTGCCGGTCGTAACAAATGGCGACCTTAGACCAGAATATAGTGAACTGAATATTGCAGGTTCTTTTGGGAGAAATCTTATTGCCATTTGGGGGTTAAATTTATTTCTCACATTGTTGGCAGTAGACATTGTTTTGAGGATACATAGAAGTTGTTGGAGTTATTGGTGACCTAGTATTGCACTCAAGAAGATCTTCGAATATTTTTTGGTGAATAAAGCTACGCAAAAGTTTGGCTATTTTTTTGTCTGGACTTGAGAATTTGTTTTGTTGACTCCCATCATGTCACTGGACGGGTCTGAGCATAGTGAGGGCACAGTGCGAGAGGCAGGCGAGGAGGTGGAGAAGGTGGAGTTGTTAAGCGGCGCTCGGGTGGTGAACAGTGAGGAGGATGCTCGGATTTTTTGGGGGAAGCCTATGTCGGCGGACCGGGTGGCGGGGCTAGACCGGTACGGACTGCAGTTTGTGGCCACGGTCTTGGGGTTTTCCAGTACTAACGGTATGTCGAGAAGTGAGCTGGCTGCCTGTGTGCTGGGTGGGGTGCATGGGGTTTCGGGTGGAGCGGGAGCTGGGGCACCTTCGGCCCAGCCCCCATTCCACTCGACTCCTACCATGGCGCCCCCTCGGGCTCCGGAGCCGGGTACATTCCCGCAGGCTGATGCCCGCTGGCGGTTGGGTATGCCTCTAGGTGATTCACGGGGTGGGTCCCCAATAGTAGCACCCCCTCCTCAGGGTTTGTCTGCCGAGATGTTGTTTCAGCTTGAGCTTGCCAAACTTAAGCAGCAGGAGCGCCAGGATGAACTTGAGTTCGAGCAGCGGAAGCGAGAGGCTGAGCTCAGGGAGCGAGAGTCTGAGCGCAAGTTTGAGTCTGAGAGGTATTGTGTCGATATTGACCTAGAGAAAACTTGTGTAGAGGTGACGAGGAACCGGGTCGCCCAGGGGGGTCGAGCCCATGACCAGTCCCTGTCGCATCTACTTAAGTTGGTTCCAGTGTTTGACGAGTTAGGAGTTACAGAATTTGTTCTCCGGTTCGAGAAAAAGTGCCAGGAGCACCAATGGCCCGAGGAGAAGTGGGCAGCACTTGTTTCTTCACGATTGACGGGGAAAGCACTCAAGGCGTACGATGCTTTGCCCCTAGATTCCTGTGTGAATTACGAGTTGTTGAAAGACGCTGTCCTGAGGGCGTATGAGCTACAGCCAGAGACCTATAGGCTGAAGTTTAGGGCGGTTCCAAAAAGAAAGGAGAGTACTTTCCAGGAACACGCTAGAGAGCTGTCAGATGCATTTGAAAATTGGTTAAGGTCGGAGAAGGCAACTACTTTTGATTCAGTAAAACAACTAGTGTTGCTGGAACACATTTTTAAATGTACTGGCAGTGACTTGACTCTTAACCTTAAAGAAAAGCAACCGAAAACTCTGCAGAAGGCGGTTGAGCTGGCTGACCTTAGGGTGTCATTGATTCGTGGGTGCAGGTCTGAAAAGAGAGTTGAGGCAGGTAACCAGGGGCGTACCACTCCACCCCCCACCCCCCCCCACCCCCGAATTAATGACACAAATAATTATCCATTCAAGAGTACTGTTGCCAATTATGAACCCAAGTCGAAACCCTTCCCGTTTAAGAAAGGCCAGGGCCCTTCCTCACCTCAGAGGATGTCCAAGAGTGAGGTGGAATGTTTCAAGTGTCATGAGAAGGGGCATATTGCGCGCTCATGTCCTAGCACACCGCCTACAGCAGTGGTGTCACTAGTGAGCAACATCGGTGTGTCTTTGAGGTCTTCCGCCTTTGCCCGGGGTAATACGTCGGTTGCGAAGTCACAGTCGGTGCAGAAGCAGCAGCAGGGCTCGTCCCCCGTCCGAGATGCTTTTTGTGATCATAGGGGGCACGGCACTGTGAGGTGGGCTGGTGTGAAGCATAGGCTTGAGTTGTTGCGTGATACGGGCGCTTCCCAGACACTTGTTAAGAATTTCACTGGCAAGCCTGTTAACGTGGCTCGGGTTGTGGTGGTTCAAGGCATCAATGCTACGCGGTGTTACCCGCTGGTCAGAATGGAGCTTGAGGTGGAGGGTGTGACACAGGAGTTGGATGTGGGTGTGGTGGAGAAGTTGCCAGTTGAGGGGGTCGACCTCCTTCTCGGTAATGACTTTGCGGTGCCCACTTCCGAGGTTCCACCCTTAGTCGTTGCCGAGAGGGCAGCCGACACGAGTAGGGAGGAGCAAGAGGGGCTCGAGAGATCTCAGTCCGCTCAGGTGTCACAGGTGTCCCAAGTTCTAGACCAGCGGAGGAAGGGTCGGAAGGAGAAATTCAAGGCTGATCGGGTTGAGAGTTTGGATCCAGCGACACTCCTTGGCGACTCGGTACTTGACCCAGAGGTAAGCTCCGGAGTGGCCCCAGAACCTGTCCCCCCTAGTGACATGGTAGGGCGTGATGGCACTCCGCGACAGAGTAGTTCCCAGGTGGAGGAGAGTTGTGGGAACGGGGCTACTGAACTCGAGGACGGGGAAGCATGTCAGGTGAACCTGTTAGAGGAGTTTGTGAGGCAACCACCTGAGCAGCCTACTGTCCCTGCGTTGGTCTGCAGTGGCCAAGGTGGAGAAGAAGAGGGGGGCAGTAGGGCACAGGTGGAGGAGAGTCGGGATTGTCATGTCTCGGTGGAGCAGTGGGCGGGGGATACGAGTCAGGTACAAAGGAGTACAAAGGAAATCAAGCAACAACAGGTCTAGTGACCCTTCTAGGTTGCTTGTCCTCCAAAACACTGAGGATCAAGTGTCCAAACAGTGGTTTAGAGTGGGTAAGGGAACATTGGAAAGGGAACTACTGCCCTGCCACTAACGTGGCAGGACTAGGAAGTTAGTAGGGGACATATGGGTTAGTAACTGAGGGGAGGATAAAGTTATTCATTTACAAACGCAGTCAGTCGCGGGTTTGATGCGAGATATTTATCTAGGCGGAATTTAAATGAATCAACGGTGCTGCAGTCTATAACGTCTCGGGGAAGCCCATTCCACAAGTTGACAACTCGATTAGAAGAAATTCTTAGATTCGTGCGAGTTAAAAGATTTACCAATAATTTTGCAACCGCGTGTAATTAGATTGGTCGATAGTGAAGTACTTACTACAGTTCATATTGTCGATGCCTTTGATGATTTTGAACACTTGAATTAAGTCGCCTCTTAATCTGCGCTGGGTTAAAGGAAATAGATTTAATTCTCTAAGACGCTCTTCGTATGGTTTGTTCTTTAGGCTAGGTATCATTTTGGTAACTCTACGTTGAACTCGTTCTAGCTTGTTTATATCTTTTTGGTAATAAGGGCACCAGGATTGAACGCAGTATTCCAGAAGAGGGCGGACTAAGGAATTGTAAAGGGTTAGGATAACTTCTTTGGATTTATGCTCAAATGACCTGCCTATAAATCCAATTTTGTTTGCCTTCATAACAACTTCTGAACATTGTTGACTCGGTTTTAGGTTACTCGATATTGTTACTCCCAGATTCTCTGTTTACATTCTTAAGCTGAGTGCCATTCATCGAATAGTTTGCTTTCTCATTTAGGTATCCGATATGTATTTACATTTATCCGCATTGAAACTCATTTGCCAAATTTGGGCCCAACATGACAATTTATCTAGATTGTGTTGCATATCATCAACTTGTTCTTTTGAGAGTACGCTATTTGCAATTTTTGTATCGTCAGCAAATTTTGAGATTGTGCAGGTGAGACCCTCCTCTATGTCGTTGATGTAAATTAGAAAGAGAATTGGTCCTAGTACCGATCCCTGGGGTACCCCGCTACTTACATTGGTCCATTTAGATGCCTTACCGTTTATGACTACCCTTTGCTTTCTGTTGCTGAGCCAATTTTCTATCCATTTCAACACACCGTCTTGTATTCCATGCGCTTTTAGTTTTAGCAGTAAACGTTTGTGGGGAACTTTGTAGGTGGCTGTGGATGCGCTAGAGCACCTGCCTGAGCAGCAGTGTGCAGCGCTCCAGCACCTGATCGGTCCATACGCCACTGTTTGTGCCGAGCACCCAGGCCTCACAACTCATGCGGTGCACGAGCTTCCGCCGGCAGGTCACTTGAGTGTCAGTAAACCGTTGGCCTCGTTGTTTGAGTGGTTCAAGGTGGGCGACGAGGCTTTGGCATGGTTGCCAGGTCAGGGTCGACCCATGGCTGCCAAGTATGGTGGTCAGAAGGAGGAGATTGAGCAGATTGGCGAGGTTGGCTGTGGAGTGGATGCGCCCGGCCGTCGCATAGCCTCCCAATGTTGCTCTAGTGAAATGCAACAGCCCTACCATAGACCGACTGTATCTGGCCATGTCGCTGAAGGTGGTGATGCTGCGCAGGCAGATGTAGTTGCAAGGAATGCGGGGGTGGGCATGTACGGTATCGGCGGGGAAGCCTTAGCAATTATGAACTATAGGAGTGACTGCACAGGTGATACAGATTGTCCCTCTCATGACCTGGCTGTCCTAGAGACAAGGGTGAAGAAGGAGGGAGACTATAGTGTAGAAACTATGGTCTCGGCTGGGTTGTGGGAGAGCACTAGGCATGTTGTTCTGCGAGATAAGTTGCAACCTCTTGTTCCTGAGCGACAAGAGGAGTTGTTTACTAGGCTGTGGCAGTACGTCCGCATGTTTGTTGCTTCTCCAGGCCTGATGTACGGGGTAGAATCCGACATGGAGGCTGGAGACAGTGCAAAGCTCAAGTTAATTCCCTACCGTATAAATCCTGCTCAACAGCCTGTTGTGAAAGCAGAGCTAGACGACATGTGGAAAAAGGGTCGGAGGGATAAAGGATATCGTGAGTGGTCGTTACCAGTAACTTTGCAACCTGAGTTAAGTGGCAAGATCCGTGTGTATGTTGATTGCAAGAGTGTGGAAGCATTATCCCTGACAGACGCCTATCCATTACCCAGAGTTGATGACACCATAGACCGCTTCGGGGCTGCCTCGCTCATCACGAAGGTAGAACTAGTGAAAGGTTATTGGCAGGCCCCGTTACCGGAAAGAGCGAAGAGAAATGCCAGTCTTGTGATGAACTGGGCAGTTTATCAGTGCCAGGTGTTGTTTTGGTGCCGGAACGCAAGTTGGATGTGTGGCATGTTAAGGGCACTGATAATGTTCTGGCTGATTGTTTGTCACGGGAGGGTATGTTTGCAAGAGAACCCTCGCCGTTCAGTCAGTGTGTGTTGAGAGTGGAGAAAAACTAGGCTTGCCACTGTAGTGCAACGCCGCCAAAAACACTTACAATATATAAAAAACTCACATAAAAAAACTTTCTTTTTGATAGTATATAAGTGCAGTATATCACAGCAAGCATCTAAGACACTCTGAGTTGTTGTCTTAGTAGGCTAGGCTTGGTGAAGCTTGCTCGTTGAGCGTGATATAATTATTATGATGCTATTATTTTGGGGGAAGTGTTGTGCAGATTTTTTTTATAATGCAGTGTTTTATGTTTGTGATCGTGCCTTGTTTTCACAACTTGGGAGAGTGGCTAGGTGATGCGGGGTTGATGAGCATTCTGTCTGGTCAGATGTGGGGTTCGCCTGTGGCTGAAACGTCCCACATCTTGGGCGGGGTGTTACGCTGGCCAGCTTGCCAGAATGCGCTCGTGACTCGCTAGCGCTCGCCAGGGCAGTGATATGGGCTACAATAATCGTAGAACGATGTTCTTTCTTTCATAGAGTACATGTTGTCACAGACAGATCAGTGGTGATCTTTATTCTTGTCTGTGACACTTGGAAGTATTTTATATGATTGCTAGAATATAGGATGCATTGTAGTGAAGGAGAGAGAGAGAGCGAGCGAACAGGGTGGGGGAGGTGAGTGTTGCTCTTCCTCCTCCCTCCTCCCTCCCGGAGGTTCCCGCCCGCGTGGTCCTTTCTCTCGGTTTTGATTGGCTGGTGGTTCCTGGCGCCTTCTGCAGGCCTGCTGCCTGGTGACGTAGCGGTCTGTGATTGGCTGACCACCATGCCTTTGTGTGTGATCCTAAGGGTCCCGAGGAGCTACCTTCCTCAGAGCTAGGCTTGGTGTGCTAGGTCCTACATGTCCCTTGCAATTCTGTCCCCCATATAACCCTCTATACTACTATCTCTCTCTCTGAACTTCTTTGGTTTCATACTTCTCTCTTTATTCAATTACTTATCCCTTCTGGTTCTGCATACGACTTCCATAGTCGGCCAGTCGTATTACCAGCACCAGCTCTCCATATATGTTTGCACTAGTTTTAGGAATTATTAGAGTCATAGTCAAATGGTACCATAGTGTTGGGGTGCTTCTAATTATTGGGCTGTTCTCTCTTATTATTTAATGCTAGACAGTGCAAGGTATCTTTGGTCGTTGTCTGAGTTATGTATGTGGCAAGTCAGAGCCTGTACAACATCGACGAAGCTAGCTAGCCTGTAACCCTTGTGCATATTTTCCTTTGCGAGTGTAGCAGTATAAAAGTGAAGGGCTTTTGCCTACTCTCACCTGTATGATTGCTACCTCATTTTGTTGACCTTCGTAGAGCGCCAGTGCTAGACTAGATACTAGAGATCTGGACTTACCAAGAGAGCCTCCAAGTCACTTAACGTAACATAAGGGAAATCTGTTCAAGGGGAGGCAGTAGGCTACGAGCATGCTTGCGCTCTGCCTTGTTTCTTAGTACCATTTAATGCCACTGCTAGACTTTATCAGTGAGAAAGACAGCATCGTGCTTATTAACTTTAATTGTGTATGCTTTAGGAATTATTCACGCCTTACTTTAGCCTAGGTTGATGCATACTGCACATCCCAGTTTGGCTGTTACGTTGGCTAAGGAAGTACTGTTTTGAGTGGCGATTATTAGTGTTGTCACAGAGTTGTTGCACTACCTTGTTTTATATATATGTATCCTACTTATTGGTGTATTTAAGATACACGCTTTGGTGTCCTGCCCCTGCATTATTTCTGTTCTATATTAACGAGCATCTTAGAGCATCAGACGTTTACAGAAGATTCTTTATCTGATTGCTGTAGGACTAGACTTCCAGTGTTTTCATAGAGCATTGAAGAGTTTAGTGTTGAGTACAGACTCACACTAAAGTTAACGTAAGCATATACTCCTTTATTAAATCTTGTTATAGTTTATTCAAGCATTGTTATTACTTAAGAGCATTTTATTAACGTAAAGTACTCCTGTTGTGAGCAGGCTTTGCCGTCATCAGTAAGCCTTTGTAGAAGTGCACTAAAACCCAGTTAATTGATACCCCGTTATCCAGTAGATTAACTCTGGAGGGTTTTAAGTGTTTTGTTCACCAGCGTATTAGTTCGAGGGTTTGAAATTAGCGTACCGTTGTTGCAGATATAGCCTATCATGTAGTCCAATATTGAGTGCCCTTGTTTATTTCGTAGTGCAGGTCGTAACACACTTGTATGGGGAGCGTTGGTGACAGGAAAGACCGACCTGTGCACCAAGCAGCCACAGTATCAGCTCGCCCATCATCACCCAAAGTAAACATGATTAAGACACAATATCATAACAAGGCTGACAACCAGCGAGCTTCTACGGACGTGAGATGTTATTTTTGCAAGCAAGTGAGTCATATTAAACATCAGTGTGCTAAATGGAAGGTTACCCAGGAACCCAAGGCTGTCCAGTTGGTGGCGACACTAGGTGAGGTGACTGTGAAAGACAAGCCAGATACTGGTGAGTCTGGGGGGCAGTGTAGGCCAGCGCAAAGCAGGGTTGTAAGCACTTTGCCGCCCCAGATGGCATCACCACCTGAGCATAACCAGACTTCCCCTGATTGGTGTCGGCCATTCATACATGATGGATCAGTACGAATCGGGGAGCAGACGTACCCTGTCAAGGTGTTTAGGGATACTGGTGCGCAGCAATCCATGTGTCGCAATCTGACAGCACCGGAGAGTTTGTTATTTGCAGGGGAATCAACAGTGAACAATGCTGTGATTTAGTCTCGGTGTCCCTAGAGTGCCCATTGTTGACCGCCGAGGGTAAGGAGGCCATGGTGGACACTCTGCCAGTTGAGGGGGTGGACTTTTTGCTCGGGATTGACTTGACAGGGGATGTAGTTTTCTCGCCTCCTATAGTCATCGCTGAGGCTGTTTTTGTGCCCCCTGGTGGTGGTTATTTGCAAGAAGATAACATGGACTTTATCGACCCTGTTGGTGCAGTGACCCAATCAGTGGCACATTTGGCACAACAGGTGGATGATTTAGTGGATGCGGGGGCCGACAGCCATGAGTGCGGGCCATCCCATGATGCACTACTAGATGACACTGGTCCGGAGACAGCTGTGGGCCTGGCTGACCCCAGTGAGGCTACCGAGACTAGTAGAGGTGACCTAGTGCCGGACGATGAGTCTGACATAGTGACACCGACTCAACCTTCTGATATTTTTGAGAGGTCAGAGGTAACTGCCTTGATGGAGATACCTAGAGACAAACTGAGCAAGTTGCAGCAAGAGAACCCGAGTCTGGGCCTCCTGTTTAAGAAGGTTGGTATGACTGGTGTGAAGAACGGTCAAGCAAAGTTTATTATAAAAGGGGCATTGTTGTATCGGCAGTGGACGCCGGATACAAACTCAGGTTTTGGGGAGGAGCAGTTAGTGGTGCCTGCCCAGTTCAGGGAGGAGCTGGTTAGGCTAATGCATGAGGTACCGCTGGCGGGTCATTTAAGGGTATGTGAGACAACTGATAGGCTACGTTTTCATTTTTGGTGGCCTAATGTGCATGCATCGGTGGTTTCTTTTTTGATGTGTCATATTGGTAAGGTAGTTGGAGAACCCCATCAAGGAATACCCGTGGCACCTTTGATCCCTACACCTGCAGTTGAACCGCCATTGACTCGTGTCATAGTTGACATGGTTGGTCCCTTATCACCCACCAGTTCTGGAGACAAATACTTGCACGCCGTTCAGTCAGTGGTGGTGTAGGCTCCTACTTTGGTTTGATTAGCATGTTTACGTCTGGTGCTTGTTCGTTGCCGTGTGTAGCCCAGCGTAGGGTCGTAAAGTAGGAATTGCTGTGTTTCTGTTTAGAAGAAAATTTGTAAATACAAAAATATAAAAAACTATAAAAATACTAGAAAAAAGACTGTAGTTGTTTATGTCTTGTAGTGTTATTGAAGTATAGGCAGTCTGTTGTTCCAAGATGCACCAACAGACTCCCCCTGGGTGTGAGGGTGTCACTCCATCCGATATTTCAGCTGTGAGTGTTGTGTAACTTGTATAATTCACTAGGCCTACTGTAGAGGGCCCTGTGGAAGGCTAGGGCCTCGCTATACGTCTTTCCTCTGTTGTCGCATAGATAGCATTGTTTTGTTGCCATGAGTATAATTACCTCTTTTGTTTAGCCCTTGTGAGATTGTTTTTGTTTATCATAAGTTTACACAATGTTGTCTTATGTTTTATTGATTACTCCTGTATTGTTAATGAGAGCACAGGCTGCCTAGTTAATTGTATATTCTGGCGGTACCTGGCGCTCCCCTTCCCTCCCTCCTGTGACCGTGGGAACTCTTTGTGGCTGCAGGAGCTCACTTCAGTCCCACCTTCTGTACTGACAACATCACTGTTTGGTGTTGGTTAACTTGCTTCATTGTTTCCCTTAAATACTGCATAAATATATTTTGTTCCTTAGTAGATCGAAGCATAGCGGGGCTGGAGTAATTTTAAGCATTATAATTTTGTCTTACTATAAATAGTTTAGATAAAAGATTTAAGTGCGTTTTGTTAAATTGAAATACTGCATCTTTTTCTCTGACAATATAGATTATAAGCTTCACCCCTTTCTTCTTCCATTTCGTTTCCTTTATTCTACTGCATTGCTTATTATTATCATATGTATTTATTGTTTATTATTGAAGTTGGTATTCACAGTTGTTTCATGGTTTGCTCTCAGTAGCCTGCCCCCAACCTATTGGAATACCAAATATTGTGTTTCATATGTTAGGATAGTGCATTAGACTTTACCCATGTTTTGCTTCATATTATTCCTAATTCCTAAGCGATTGGGCATGATATAGATTGTTCTGGAAGTCTAGCAGTGTTATGTTTAGGCAATATTTGTACAGTTTAGAATAACCTTAGAAGTTCTCTTGACATACTAACAGCACTATCGACCAGACTCGGAGACAGTAAATATTTTGGGCCTTAAGCGTCTCCTTGTAGTACTGCTTTAATAGAGCAAAGAGGAAGAAACCCACTTTTCCTAGAGAACCTGCGTGTCTTGGCGGTTGAGTCAGATATTAAGAGCGTTTCTATTGCAGGGTTAGTTTAGTGCGGTGGGCAGTGTTGGGTGCAGGTCTACAGCATCGGTGTCTTTTTGCTACGGCGTTTCCTTATTGCCAGTGCTGTGGGCTATTAGAGCATCTGCTTTCCCCGGGCTCCCCTCATAACAATATATATATATATATATATATATATATATATATACATATATATATATTTATATTTATATATACAGGGTGTCCCAGGAGGAAAGGTCTTAACTTTGGGAAATGATAAAACAAAATATTCTAAGCCTAAAATGTTCTATAATACATATTGCAAATCTCAACCAGTATTGACATAATGAATTTTGAACATTGTTTTTTCTTCAGTATTTCCCCATAAGGGTGGCCTAGCTGTCCTAGTTCCTACCACACCTCCATCTTATTGCAATTATTTTACCATGTTCTTATAAAGATATTACAATTCTGTAAGTTACACAATTATTATAGACATATTAGCTCTCTTTAGACCAGTTGCAAGCTATTTGACATGGAAGAGTTTATTACAGTGATGCGGGGGAGGACACTACATAAAACCTTCAATATTTTGTTTAACTGTTGAAATTTGGATTTTTTTTTATAGAACATTTTATGCTTAGAATAACCTTGCTTTATCAATTCCCACAGTTATGACCTTTCCTCCTGGGACACCCTGTATATATATATACCGGTATATATATATATATATATCTATATATATATATATATATATATATAAATATTTTTTTTTTATGTGTGAGTAAGGGAGACAAAAGGCAGAACTGATTGTAGCTGTGCCTCCTCCACAGTTGAAAGAGTGACAGGGCCAAAATCAAGGGACATTCGAGCCAAAATGCCTGGACACACAGAGTTTGAAGCAATTTAAGCCATAGGAAGAGGGAAAGACTGATTCTGGGAGTTCCAGAGCTCAGCAGTTGAAATGAAGAAAGACTGAAAATAATGTTTCACTCTTAGGTTGGAAAGTTGCACAGAGTAATGATGGTTTTATGTTGCAAGACGGGTGCTACGTGCTCTACAAAGAGGGGGAGGAATACACTGAGAGAGCTCTGAGGAACACTGATTATTGTAGTAGCGGTAATATAGTGAGAGAGATGCACCATTGTGGCGAAGAGAGAGAGACTGCTTTCAATTGGTGAGTGGACTTGAGTTAATGAGACGGAAGGCTTTCTTTTCTACTTTGTCTAGAAGTGCGTTGTGTGAGAGGATCCTCCCCACACTTGTGAACAATACTCAATACATGGACGTACTGTGCCCATATACAAAGCAAGAAGCTGTGCAGGGGTAAAGAACCCCTGGAGGCGGTTGATCACATCCAGCTTCTGGGAAGCTATATATATATATGTATATATATATCGTTGAAAGTAATACTAAATTGTGCATTGCAAACCTTCTTGGCTATTATTTCCATTCTTCTGATGGATTTTTGGCCTCAGGAAAGTTATGGATCAGCTCTCATTAAGTCGTCATCGTCCCTGGTTGGTGACATCGGCTCTCTAGTTGTCTTCTCCTCTGCGTTGGTTGTTGTTTATTCGGATTCCGGAATTTTGGCCCACTGGAACAATCTTCAGCGAATTATGACAGGCAATTAGTTAAAATAGGACTTCAGAGGCTATATCAACCCTTCTGGATATTTTAGCGTTTAGAGTGCATCTAATGGATTGTTTTTGTTTTAGTTACGATTTTGCAAATGTTTAAATAATGATGGAAAAGAACATCATTAAACATTATCTTGTCAGATAAATTAATATAATCAATTTACATCTACATTCATGGCTTAGTATATATTTAATGTTCTTTGTCTGTGTGTCTGTCTGTATTTCGATTAGACTATCAGTCTCTCTCTCCCTTTCAGACCAATTGCTTTATATCCTATATGAACACTTTCCTTGTGGTCATTTCCTGATCCATAAGATTATACTTCCTCCTATTTTACTGTACAGCTTTTTAGCCGGAGGGAGTGGAGGGTTGGGAGAGATCCTTCTACTTTGCTGTCCTACTGTTTGGACTATAAACTGTCCCTGTCTCTATTAGTATCAAGGCCAGATCACCTAGTAAGGACTGCAAGGTCTGTGTGGTCTGAGTTTCTGTGTGTAACTGTGTAATTCTCTCTCTCTTTCAAGAAGTTCTTCAGCTATGTGTACAGAAGGAAACCTTTAACACTTATGCTGCGGGCATATTTCCACCATATTTGGGCTCATTCAGGCACTCCTGATTGGTTAGGCAAGTGTCTGAATGAAATGAAATTGCATTCAGCTAAAAAAGAGAAGAAAATAGCTTCAAAATGACTACGAGCTTTGTAGCTCGCGGGGTTCACCCGCAGCGCTACAATAGACATTCGCTAAAATTAGCAATTATCGCTAATGTCGCGCTACATTTGCCTTAGGCAGAACTGTATATCTCGGGAGACTCTGACTCAGAGCCCTCAGTGCCGCGGCCGCCTGGCTGGGGGAAGGACGTGTGGCCTGTCGCGTTCCCGCTCCCTCGCACTCGATTCTACAGGCTTTGAGAGGCTTTAAAAGCCTGTAAATTGCTGTAAATTGCCATGACGTTCGGGAACGTCTTCTGCAGGCAAAAGGTTAAAAGTAGTATTGGACTTCTAAGGGATCCAACAGGCAAACTACAAACATATGACACTTTAACACCTTACGAGCGGCCTAGGCTGTAATTTATATGTACAGCCCAGCGGGGTGTTTTTACCCTAAATAGGGTTGTTTACGTGATCATTTTCATGCCTAAATAAGACCCAGAGCGTAAAACAAGTATCTATCCCTGAAAGGGCATAAACAGAGCTTTCCAATGACACCCCAACCATCCTTGTACGACCGCTAGTTTTCTTGCAACGATCGCGCAACATGAGTGCAAAAACCATGTAATTAGGTAGTTTCCCTACATAATTCCCTGTGTAGCAAGTGCGTGAGGGTGGGGGAGGGTGGGGGAGGGTGGGATTCATGTCAGTAGGTCCGCCGCGGTGGTCTGGAGCGGTCATACGCTTGCTACTCTCCTGCCACCACTTATCTCTCTCTCTCAGCAACATTACGTGGTGAAAATGGCACACGACATAAGTTGTGAACCGCCACTTAGTCCAAATTTCTTTCACACGACATAAGTTGCGCGCCGCCAATAAATGTTAATATCTACATCCCTAAGCAATTATTTTGCTTCAGTATTGACAAGAGAAGATTCCACTGATATGCCAAGTCCAAGATTAGTGTGTGTGGGTGAAGTTCTTTAGCAGAATTAGATGTACCGCAGAGGAGGTAGGTTCAAGTCATTTGGACCAGGTAGTTTTCTTGTCCTAGCTGCACGAAAAGTGTGAGATGAAATTACGCCTTTCAATGCAGAAATCTTCAATAAATCACAAGACACTGGAAAGGTTTCTGAAGACTGGAAACTGTTTCCAATCTTTAAACAAATGGGATCATGAGTGTCCCATACATTTTTGACCGATTTCTGGACTTCTCTCACAGTAAACAAAAATAGAAGGAATACTAGTAGACAACAAAGTTGACTACCTGGACATCCACAACTTAATTACAGGTTCCCAACATGGCTTCAGGCGACATTGATCATAATTATTAACCAACTTGATGGATTTTTGTTCTTGGAATGTTGAGTGAATATGATTGAAGTAAAGCCATAGACTTCCTTTACTTAGATTTCAAACATAATTTTAACATAGGGCCTCATTGTAGACTAATGCATAAAGGTCACTAAATGGAAAGAAAGTTGGCTAACAAATAGCCAACACATAATGGTAATCAATGGTGTTTCTTCTGATTAGATTCCAGTAACTTCTGGAGTTCCACATGTATCTGTCTTTGCCTAGTTTTGTTTATCATATATTTCAATGACATTGGTGTTAGTTTGTTGAGTATGATGTACAAGTTGGCAGATGAAACTAAGCTTGGAGTGACGGTGGCAGACCTTAACCCTCTCCGACATATGACGCGAATTTGAGCCTATTAGGGATACTTTAGAACCTTTGTTACCATCAGGAGTATTTAGAAACCTTTAGTTTAGTTACTTCACCCTCTGCAGTTGTCTTTGAGTTAGCTGTGGGCAGAAAACTAATTTTGGAGAGGTAATTATAAGAGTGAGATAACACAATTTCGTATTGCTAATCTGGCAACCTCTGCATCATATGAGTCTGAAAGGGTTAAAGAGGTTGAACAACTGAAGATGGATATTAACATACTGGGTGAATGGTCTGAGACATGGCAGATGCCACTAAACTATAAAGAGCGCAAAGTTATGCTCATCGGCCAAGTAAACCTCAAGTCAGACTATTTGCTATTGGGAAAACGTCTTGAAGTTACGACTTAGAAAAATATGTGGGTGTTATAATAAGCAGTGACCAAAGATGTGCCAATCAGTGCACTGTAGTAGAGAAGAAAGCATATAATTTATTGGGCTATAACTATTGAGAGACAATTATTTAAGTATAGAAATATGAAAATAGTCTTGACAGTAAGTAGTACACAGTATATCTAGCTGTACAGTACCATTCTATCTGTCTATTCCCCAATGTGTATATTACTGTCTGTACGTCAGCCTGTCTATACGGACCAGCCTGTCTTTATTTCTCTCTGTCTGTCAATTGGCCTATCATTTGAGAGATCAACTGTTTTTCTATTGTATAATGTGTACTACTGTAATTACCAATCGATCTATCAAGACCATCTATTTCACATTCAATATCTTCTTCTTCTTTCCCCTCTCTCTCTCTCTCTCTCTCTCTCTCTCTCTCTCTCTCTCTCTCTCTCTCTCTCTCACCACAACAAAACTCTCCTCCTATTATAGTCAATTGTCTATAAGTAGAATCCATATTACTGGACCGCTTATGGGAACTTTCACGTCAGAACAAGGTTTACTTCGATGGAAAAATAGTTGGGAATTTTGATTTTACAAATGCAATCAGTCTCGGGTTTAAGGCGCGGTGTTTGTCTAGGCGATGTTTAAAGGAATCAACAGTGCTGCAGTCTATAACATTATCCAATGTGACGATAACGAACATTGATTGTTATCTGTATGATGTCAAGGGAGTTGGGAAGGTCTCATATATTTCACTGCCTCAGGCAAAAACATGTTAACATCAAGATAGAGACAGCAAGCCTACAATTTAGAAGTAACCGGTCTTTGGCTGGAACTTTTGTTTCCGGAATTGTACAAAATTAGCTTGGAGAGGGATGTAGGGGCCATAGTTTGTGTTTGACTTAAAGGGGGTCGGTGTGGGGGGAAGGATAATTATTACTTGTTAACTTGGAGGGTCTGATGGGGCAGTTTGTTTGTTTGTTTGTTTTATTACCTTAAATGGGTTGTCTATTCAGGATCTATTCAAAGAGCGAGTGAAAACAGTGTAACTTCCAAGGTCTCAAACTATTCAGTGCCTTGTGGAAAAACATGTTAAAGCCAATACAAACGAGAAAGGTTCGGTGAGGCTTGAAGAAAAGTAGGTGGTGGGGACGAAGGTGATGGTGGTGACTGTGATGCATCCTAAATAAGTTAACCTAGGAAGCGCAAGAATGGCCTGTGATGAACGTAGTCATATGCAAATTTCGTACCTCCAATTCTGACAGAATTTGTTATATATGCCAAATAAAACATTATTTATTTTCCATATGCGTTTATTTTGCCTTGGGGGAGAAGTCTCGGTGTTGGATAAGGTCTCTTATGTGACTCGCTTTTGTTACAAAACCGTAAAAGAGAAATTAGCGCAGAAAATAACCGATAAATTATGAAAATATGAGGATAAATAAGTGATAATTGAGGAGGTGGGGGGGGGGGAGGGGTTGAGAAACATATAGGAAGTACTAGAGGGAAATTATCTCACCTAATGACATATTCCTTTCTTTTGAGAGCCCCTGGGGCGTTTTTGAAGGGTTTTTTCATGGTCTTGCTTCCGTGAGTTCTATCGCATTCGCTATACACATACTTCCGTGAGGCTTATCGCACTTCTCGGGTTAAAGGTGTTGAGATTTTAGTTTTTCCTCCTGTTTCTCCTTATTTTAAGATGGTTTCACTCCATTAGTTTGACATTAATTATTTGTGTTCAAGCAAGCGTTAGCGAGCCTGCAATATAGGGGACGTGGGAGTCTGTGGATGCTTTGTCTTTGTATATACAGGGTGTCCCAGGAGGAAAGGGCATAACTTTGGGAAATGATAAAACAAGGTATTCTAAGCATAACATGTTCTATAACAAAAATTCCAAATCTCAACCGTTAAAAAGATATTGAAGGTTTGATTTATTGCCCTCCCCCGCATCACTGCAATGGACCCTTCCATGTCAAATAGTTTCCAACTGGTCCAAAGTGAGCTAATATGTCTATAATCATTTTGCAATTTACAGAATTATAGTATCTTTATAAAAACTTGGTAACATAATTGCTGAAAGATGGAGGTATGGTAGGCAGTAGGCCAGCTAGGCCAGCCTTTTGGAGATTTACTGAAGAAAACACCATTTTCAACATGCAATATCTCTATACCGGTCGAGATATGGAATATTTCTTATAGAACATTTTAGGCTTAGAATACCTTGTTCTATCATTTCCCAAAGTCATGCCCTTTTCTCCTGGGACACCCTGTATATATAATATATTATTATTATTTTTTTTACTTAAAGGAGGGTCTGTAGGTGGTATTCTTTGAAGCTTGAAGAGGGGTCTGAGGGGGAGATGCGTGTGTTTTAAGCCTGAAGGGTAGTTTGGGGGTGAGTATCTTTTAGGCTTTGAGCCCGGGCCCCAAAAAATGGCTACCGGTATAATTTTGGGTGACAAGGTTTCATGGTGATTTTTTGAAAAGTCTGACCCTCTAGTGATGGAAAATATGTGATATCATTCGATATCAGGTAGCTTTATGTGTGAACCAGACGTATGTTGTGAGTGTACGCCTTTAGTTTGAAGGGAGTTCGTAGTAGCTCGACCCATCCGAGAGGAGTTAAGGGGAGGTTTTTAGTGTGTTTCCTAGACTTCCATCAAGCTTGAAATTACACCCCTTTGACCCCCTTTCAAGATAAATTTGTACATTTTTCGGTAGAAAAATATCCCGGCCAAAGGCCGGTTCCTCTTAAATTTTAGGCTCGCTATCGCTCGCCAGGAAAAAATCAATATTTAAATGGCACGAAAGGTCTTAAAAGTGACATAAATGGGGTGAAAGTTCTTACAATCGCAAAACTAATGGGGCGAACGTCTTAAAATCTCAAAAGCAATGGGGCTAAAAATGAGGGAGAAAGGTGTAAAGAAAAAAATCCCTCAAGTGGAAATCTCCCCAAGGTGTCTGAAACGATTGTTCATTATTATTATTATGATTATTAGTTTTACTTCTGTTTTGCTCTATTACTTCAGCGATTTTAAAACGTTTAGTCCTAATAGTCCAAGCCGACATTGGGCAGGGAAAATTGTCTGCTGAAAAATTTACAAATTCACCTTGATAGGGTAGGGTAGGGTAGTGTTTATATTTATATATTAATTTGTGTTCAGCTTGAAACTTGAAGGGGTATCTTGGGTGAAGACAATTATATTTAGCTTGCAGGGGGTTTAGAGGGGCATGAGGGGGTTAGGGGGTGTATCTTTTAGCGTCAAGGGGATATGGGGGGTAGAGGGGAAGGGGGGGGGGGGGGGGGGACGGAGGAGACTTGAAGAAAAGTTGTTATGGGGGATGAAAGTGCTGGTGCATCCTAAATAAGTTAAAGGTGGACCGGGGCTGTGTGTATAACGTTCACACGGGTACACTCCGTCACACAATTTATGACATTTATGACAAAAGTTAATTAAGCAAAGTAAAAAGACCTTAGAGTTACATATTGCGAATCAAAGTAAAACAAACCCAAAATAATTCTATAGTTATATCAGAAAGAAAAAAGTCGTTACTTCAACTGTTGGACCGTTAGTCGATGAAAATGGAGAATACACCAAAGACGAAGAACAAATGAGTAATGCCCTCAATACCTTCTTTGCATCAGTTTTTACAACAGAAGACCTCAGTGATATCCCTACACCATCGCCGATTCAGATTGATAATTCAGATGTTCTAAGCAATATCACCGTTACAGAGAGAGAAGTATTGAATTGTTTAGGTAAACTCAAGGTAAATAAAACGCCTGGACCTGATACAATCTCGCCTAGAGTTCTAAAGGAAGCTAAGGATGAGCTCTCTAAACCACTGACATTACTATTCAATAAATCCTTGCAGTCTGGAACTATGCCCGATCAGTGGAAGCTAGCCAACGTAACACCGATATTAAAAAAAAGCAGCAAATCCCTACCCAGTAACTATCGTCCAATTAGCTTAACCTCAGTTGTATGTAAAATGCTAGAAACGGTCATACGAGACAGACTCGTAAATCACTTAGAGGAAAATAACATACTTAAAGATACTCAACACGGCTTTCGTAAAAAACGTTCCTGTTTAACAAACCTCTTAGACTTCTTCCACGATATCCTCAACCTCTACGATGAGAGTAAAGCTGTAGATATTATATACATTGATTTTCAAAAAGGCCTTTGACAAAGTTCCCCACAAACGTTTACTGCTAAAACTAAAAGCGCATGGAATACAAGACGGTGTGTTGAAATGGATAGAAAATTGGCTCAGCGACAGAAAGCAAAGAGTAGTCATAAACGGTAAGGCATCAAAATGGACCAATGTAAGTAGCGGGATACCCCAGGGATCGGTACTAGGACCAATTCTCTTTCTAATTTACATCAACGACATAGATGAGGGTCTCACCTGTACAATCTCAAAATTTGCTGACGATACAAAAATTGCAAATAGCGTACTCTCAAAAGAACAAGTTGACGATATGCAACACAATCTAGATAAATTGTCATGTTGGGCCCAAATTTGGCAAATGAGTTTCAATGCGGATAAATGTAAAGTACTACATATCGGATACCTAAATGAGAAAGCAAACTATTCGATGAATGGCACTCAGCTTAAGAATGTAAACAGAGAAACCGATCTGGGAGTAACAATATCGAGTAACCTAAAACCGAGTCAACAATGTTCAGAAGTTGTTAAGAAGGCAAACAAAATAATTGGCTTTATAGGCAGGTCATTTGAGCATAAATCCAAAGAAGTTATCCTAACCCTTTACAATTCATTAGTCCGCCCTCTTCTGGAATACTGCGTTCAATCCTGGTGCCCTTATTACCAAAAAGATATAAACAAGCTAGAACGAGTTCAACGTAGAGTTACCAAAATGATACCTAGCCTAAAGAACAAACCATACGAAGAGCGTCTTAGAGAATTAAATCTATTTCCTTTAACCCAGCGCAGATTAAGAGGTGACTTAATTCAAGTGTTCAAAATCATCAAAGGCATCGACAATATGAACTGTAGTAAGTACTTCACTATCGACCAATCTAATTACACGCGGGGAAACGGTTGCAAAATTATTGGTAAATCTTTTAACTCACACGAATCTAAGAATTTCTTCTTCAATCGAATTGTCAACTTGTGGAATGGGCTTCCCCGAAACGTTATAGACTGCATCACCGTTGATTCATTTAAACTCCGCCTAGACAAATATCTCGCATCAAACCCGCGACTGACTGCGTTTGTAAATGAATAACTTTATTTTATCCCCCCCTCAGTTACTAACCCATCTGTCCCCTACTAACTTCCTAATCCTGCCACGGACATTAGTTCCAGGGCAGTAATTCCCTTTCCAATGTTCCCTTACCCACTCTAAACCACTGTTTGGACACTTGATCCTCAGTGTTTTGGAGGACAAGCAACCTAGAAGGGTCACTAGATCTGTTGTTGCTTGATTTCCTTTGTACTCCTTTGTACATTAAGGTTTCCAATATTATGTACACATCTAATATATTGGGGGGTCTGGAGGCACCTTTTTTTCTTTTCGTAATTGTATTCATATTTTGTGTTATTTAATAGATTTCCTGTGGCTGTAGGAAAGAGGTTATATATCTCAAAGGGGGTCTATAATTTCTATACTTTGTTTTTATCTTGAAAGAGGGTCTGGGGCTCCATATTCTAGCTTGAAAGAAGGTATGAAGAGTGTTTTATTTTATCTGAAAGGTGGTATATGCGGGTGTGTTTATAATTGTTATGCCGGCTTGTAATCCAACTCGCTTTGTTATGTATTCTTTATTTACCCGGGTTTCGGATACTTAGAATTAGATATTGCTCAACAGGAACATATCTCGCTTCATGAATATTACTTTTAAATTACTCAATCGCTCTCCCAAAATACAATAAACACACAGTATTAATTACACTCATATTTATTCTTAAAACATAGGTACATAAATGGGTTATTAAAACCTCTACTATATTGAGTAGGATTCTAATATGCATACACTGTGACTGATAGAGAGTAGAAAAGAGTTTACTCTTTAATGAAATATAGTTGTCACTTACAAAGTATAAAAATAGGAAATACGCGGTTACATAAAATACAAACACAAACAATAAATATTAATGACAATATCTATGAGGGCCAAGTGTATAACGCGAGGTATAGAAATTACAAGGTAGGGCAACTGAGGTCAACTACTCAGCTGCGCATAAGGCTGTGCGGCGTGATATATAAGTAATGCCGCGCTCAGGTGTACACTCAAAGGTACCGCTCATGGGAGTATAGGTCAGACGGACTGAGGTCAAGTTAAATATCATCTCGATTTAGTGCAACGTTAAATCGAGATTAGAAGCTATGAACTTCGCTTTAGTATAGGGGGAATGATTATTTAAATCTGAATTTAACTATCAAAGGGTTATTGTGAATAATTTATCTCACGATACACGAAAAATAAATTCAATCGTAAATGAGTTAATATTACAATGAGTAAGAAAATCAGATTAACAGTAAATGTAGTGAATAAATTATAGTGGCACAAAATAGCTATAGATTAGTACGTTTGAATGAACGCAGAACGGACTAGAGATTTAATATCGCTTTAATAAGAGTTATAATGACTTAGCTACAAAACAAAGTAGTATTTAATAAATAGCCAAAGATGATGGCATCAGAAGGAGTTTGAATAAATTAACAAACTGCTGAATGGAACGCAGAACTAAGTAGCGCTTTACTATAACTTTAATAATCGTTATAATGATTTAATTACAGAACGAAGTAGTAATATATCAATAGCCAAACATAGAGGCTTGATGAATCAAGGAATGTATAATCTGAATTCTTTAATCGGTGGTGAAAGAATTACATAGCCTGGGTAACGTATATGATTAGATTATTTACAAAAACTAATGCAAATAGGTATCATGAATATAGATTAATTCTAACTCAACGAATGGGTTCTTTACTTTCGATGGTGGCGAATTTATACTATAAGTATTCTATGGTTAGCAATGGACGTAATATGGTCCTGAGTTTAGGAGTTAAGTTTAGGTTATTCAGAAGGAAAATAGCCCTCTTTATACACTTCAGTTCGACTTGGACACACAATGAATAATAACACAATAACATAAAATCTGAGAGCATTCACTAAGCAACACGTCTAATCTTGACTATATAACGTATGTAAAAATAATTGAACAAATGCTGGAATTACATAGAAAATACACCGTACTTATATAAAATCACTGCACGGATCAAAGTTGGATATAACTTACACATTAAACAAATTGACAGGGGAAATCTTAGAAGCGGATCTCTATGAACAAGTTAAATTGAACCCTCGCATATTTTATATTACATTCACAATAATTCCCAACACTTAGAAAACACAGAGACACTTAGGGTATGGGTTAGAGAAGTAATTTCCATGAGGGAGAATCTGGACGACGTAGGACTCATAGTTCTTCATCTGATTGGACGTCAAAGGGAGCTGCCTCTCTCACGGACGATAGAGAAGGTTGCTCCTGGTTCCTCTAACACACTCTCGTTCGCCACCCTAGTTGGACTTTACTACAGGGACAGGCTTGTCCTATAGAAAGTCTACAACACTATTCTCTACCCACTAAAAGTTAGACCAGTGGAAGGTAGGAACGGTAGTTTCATACCTTCCTTCAATTTCAGTCAGGCTATATTTGGGTGATAATTTGAACTCAATTTGACCTATTTCAATATAGTAGGGACCTGGGGATTTCATTCTTTTCTTTATTGTTAAGGCAATCATTATTCTAAAAATATACTTACCCTAATAATACATGTACAAGGCTATGTTCTATAACTTAAAATTATACTCTTTATATAATAGGCTTGCATGGCTACATGATAAATGTGTTTCTGGTATTCATTCTCCCTGACTTTTTCTAGATTGCAGGCCATACTTTCGTTCCTCTTGATTCTTTTTCTACAATTTCCACTCCTCAAGTGAGGTACTGTAGAGGTGATTCTCTTGGTCCCATCGGTAGAGGTACTGCACTGGATCTTGATGTGACATTTGCATAAACTCTTCTTCGTTGTATAATAAATCCGGCTGCTGTTGCGTATTTGCTTTTGGTGTTTGTCCCAGGCTCTGCCATTGGCTGGACAGGTATCCCCGTGGTTGGTCGGGGCTTGAACTCCTGGTAGGTCCCGGATGTGGTGACCTTTGGCGGGTAGACTGTCCTATTCCTGCAGGGATTAGAGCATGGGTAGGCCTTCCGTGCTGGGTAGACTGTGTTACTGCTGCAGGTATTAGAGCATGGGAAACTCGGGGGAACTGTGTGGCTTCTCTGTTCATCTTCTGCTGCATCTTCTTCCTTGTTCTTCTGCTCTCCTTTACTGCGGCTATTTTGGCTATGGTAGGCTGTTCCCTTTCCTGCATTGTCAGGACCTCTGCAGGGTTTGCTATGCCCCTAGTTTGCAACCCCGTCATCTCAATAAACTTGAAGCTTAACTCTAGAGGAGTTACTAGTGACCATTTAACTGTTGCTCATTATTTTTGTTCGTGAGATTGTCAGACTAATGTGTTTCTTTTTTTATATAATACGATTTTTAAAGGTGAGTGTGCAATTTTAACTCTTTCAGGATACGAGGGCGAGTTTCTTACATATATTTATTGCTGTTAGTAGTCGATATTTATTTAGTTTAAGAAGGAATTGTAATTGTCAGGGTTTATTGAGATAGGTTTTACTCCTATATTTCCGGAAGGGAGTTAAAAAACTGAGTTAATAAAGTTAGCTAGATTTATGTAAAAAGGTATTTTCGGATAGTGAAAGATTAAATGTTATAGAATTAAAGGCTTTGTAAAGAACAAATAGGATGTTATCACACGAATGCATTTCCCACAATTATGTTCGAGGTCTTGTGGTCTGTCAGCTTCATAATGCAAGTTTTATCATAATGTGTCCGCCTGACATAATCCAACTTCAATAAAGTTGCCGATTTTTATGGAAAAACACTCTCCGTAATATTGCTCATCATACATTGCCAGAAAAAGTGCTCCTGTGACTTTGATTTTACCTGGCCTCTAGTTCTATCAATAACCTAGCAACATTCTTTACTTTAGTAAGGTTATCATTAGACGATTTTCACTCAGCTACCAAATAGGTCACATAAAGGTGGTTATAAAGCGGGGGAACATTCCTAATGAGTTAAAATTGGTGGGACTGTTTGTATAATGTTCTCAAGAGTACATGTTGGTGATGGGCTGGTCTATCAGAGTGAGAGATGAGCGTTCTCTGCCATACCCATAAGCATGGTTCACATATACAAGAGTCGGTGCCCGAGTCCAACACGAGTGAGGAAATTTTCATATTCGGCAATGACTTGTGTATACTCTTTGTGACTTGTGTTACACTCGTGTGAGTCGTGTTGGTATCGGGGTGTGTCCTGGGGACTCGTGACGTGGCCTAGAAATTTCAAACCTGCATGAAATTTCTTGTCCACGTCACAAGTCCGAAAGACACACGTGTTGACTCTTGTTGACTCTTGTTGAATTCTACATAACTCTTTGTGACTCGCGTTGACTCTTGTTACGCTCTTGGGTGAATCAGGCACCTGCACCATGGGGGCCACTCTTGGGAGCACTCTTCGTGACTCTTGTTACACTCTTGTTGACTCTTGTTACACTCTTGTTGACTCGTACCGACTCTTTGTTTTCGTTCCCTGGAATTTGACCGTTATTTTTCAAATTTCCTCAACTTGTGTTGGGTTCGTGTTACACTCTTTGTGACTCTTGTTGACTCTCCGTGACTCCTACTGACTCTTGGATAAACACGTACCGACTCTTGTTGACTCTTGGTGAATCGGGAACAGTGACCCTACTCGGGCTGGTTCTTGCCAGAGTCACGAAGAGTGTCACCCATCGTTCACTCGTGCTGGACTCGGGCACCGAATCTTGTATGTGTGAACCATGCTATAGCTTACTCTGGCTGTTCCTTTTACTTATAGATTTTCTAGATCTCAAGTGGCGGCGTCTCTTCCGTGATTGGAATACTCAACAAGTACACTATTTGTCTATGTAGCTGCTGCACTATTGTATACGAAAAGCACTGATGACGAAAGTACCTAGAGTCCATTTACACAGCTCGGCTATAATATAATGGTGCAGCCAAGTGAGATATTTTGTGGGAATTGTGCGTTTCGTGATGAATGTGTCAAAACCGCAATACAATCAAAATTATATATTGAACCATCATAGGTTTAGCCTATGTTGGCTTTGGCAGCACCTTTTCAAATAATCTCCGTTAGAGTACTGAAACACGGATTTTTACTCTGTATAGATATTTCTGTGCTGTAATTCACTTAGTTTTGCTTACTAAGGTATCATGAATACCATTGTTTAATGTGGTAGTATCGAGATGCTGCATGCAACTTTATTAAACTGAATAATAAACAGTCAGACCACACATTATTTATCTTGGCCACGGCAGATCGTAGGTGTAATTATGTTGGACACCGTCGTACAATAACATTAGCCAGCACTAGCATTCAAATTACCCAATTATTGTGTATTACATTGTTACGATCGGGTCTCGTATAAATCAGTGGCTCTTATACATTGGACTAGACTGGCATAAATGCAAAAACGGAAACGCTAGATCCAACCCCTGATATATAATCCCGTCGAACAAAGAACACATATACCCTCCAGAGTTTTATCTGCGATAGCGGGGTAACTTAACTCTCAGTATCTATGTAATTCTACTATAGGCTGATGTTCTCTGAAACAGCCTATTACCTATAACATATGGTTGCTTAGTTATGGTACACAAGGAAAAAATAGTTAACTTAATTAAATCACAAGAGTGATCTAATGCAAACAAGAAGAAGGTTTACTTAACGTTACTTTAATCAATAATATCTGTCACTCCTTTATGAAAGAAAGTGTTGTAAAGTCCTCAAGCATCGAACAAGGAATCTTCTGAATAATGTCGGATGCTACTAAGAAGAACGTATCGGAAATGGAACCACAAAATAGCAGGAGGCAGGACAATGCACGTGTAGGCTAAATACACAAAAAGGCTGGACATATAATGTTATTGGACACAAGAATATTATAAGCGGTGCAACAGTAATAATGCTCGCCACGAAAAAGTAGTACTCCTATTAACCCTTAATTAGCGGCTCACCACATAAGTCGAGTTAAATAAAGCTGGACTATGTGGCGGCGCTCGACATAACTCGAGTGGCAATTTCAGCACGTAATGTTGCTGAGAGAGAGAGACAAGTGGTGGCAGGAGAGTAGCGAGCGTATGACTGCTCCAGACCACCGCGGCGAACATACTGACACGAATCCCAGCTCCCTCCTCCCTCTCTCACTCGCTATATAAGGAATTGTATCGGGAAAGTGGCTAATTACATGCTTTTTGCACTCGCGTTGCACGGTTATTGCAAGAAAACTAGCCATCATAAAAGGATCGTTATGGTGTCATTCGAAAGCTCTGTTTATGCCCTTTCAGGGATAGGTACTTGTTTTACGTTCTGGGTCTTATTTAGGCATGAAAATGATCACGTAAACAGCCCTATTTTGGCTAAAAACACCCCGCTGGGCGGTACATATAAATAAACCGCATAGGCCGCTCGTAAGGTGTTAACAAACCCGGTCTATGCTGGTTGTGTCTGTCTACAGCAACCTAGACCTCAAAATGCTTGTGTAACAATAATGGGTATGCATAAGAGAGTATATGATCTAATCCAGCTAATGTCTACCCGGGTTAATAAAGTCTAGCTGGGATGCGCAAAGGTACAGAATTCTGGTGGAGCAAGGCAGCTCCTAGCCTAGTGTGGACCTTGGGTCTGTGCGGCCTGATTACGTTAATATGAAGGGGTGCTCTCTTGAGGATTCTCGATCACAAGTATCGAGTATCCTCCTGGCGACCCTCAAAAGTAAAAGCAAATAGAGTTAGAACAGTGTTGGGTGGATTAGGCAAGCAGCCCTCACGCACTACACAGTCTAAACTCCAAGGTACACAGACAAAAGATCCACCCAGGTAACCCACAGAATCTGTAGTGTCGTGTAGCTCAAAAGTAGCCTACACACAGTGAAAACACCAACAGCAAGGTACCTGATCCCTAGTCTAACATTATTTAACCCTGTAGAAACATTAGTGATTGATGGAGACAGTCTGAGCAATACAATCTCCCAAAAGACAATGACTATCTTCAACCTTAACCTAGTACATAAGAAATGTGAGATCCAGCATATAATACAGTCTGGCCACCAATTCAAGGTGTGGATGCAGAGAACCAGAGGGGGATTGATATTAATAAAAGGTGAGGAAGTAGTGGAAATGATAGAGGTAGTAGGAGAGAAAGATTCTAAGACAAGAGTGTGGAACAGTTCATAGAAGATGCTTAGAGTATGCTGTCTGGGAAGGATCTGACAAGGATATTCCCAGGGACCTCCTGGCTGGAGTCCCAGTTCGCAGGAATGGCACGAGGGTGCCTAGTAGGCAGTGTTAGGCAGGAGGCAACGAATCCCACGAGGTCTATGTAAGGGGGCCAGCTACGCGACGCCCTCCCTACCAAGTCACACCACCTGGTCTCTCTCTCTCTCTCTCCCGCTCGCCTTCCCATCATTCAACTACTTAACACAATACTTTCAATTGACTAAATAAAATAGAAAGGATTGTGACAGATGAAAATAAAGAACAGTTCTGAACTGTCTGCAACACAAGCTTTCTCAAGAAGGAAAGTACACAATGATAGGTAGACTGTAGCTATATTCTCTGCCCTGGCGAGTCCTAGCGAGTAAGCCATGCGGTTCTGGGGGAAGCGGTGAGCGTCAGACCCCACCAAAGATTTTTAAGAGGCTCCAACTATGAGCTCTAAATCTGACACACAGAACCCATACAAAATTCGCCACTCCTAGCCACCCAGCGATAATGAAACGTAAAGCACAGTTCTCATCAAAATAACACATTATACAAATTAACAACCCCTCCCAACACAATAGATTAAATCACATAGTTATGCTCATAAGAGCGAGCTTCACTAGCCCAGCCTTCTGAAAGGAGTACAACTCAGAATTTCTGCTATAACATACTTAAACAAAATTCAACTATCAAAGAAAGAGTTTTTATAGGATTTTTATATTTTTAATATGTTTATGGTGGCTGCACTACAGGGGCAAGCCTAGTTTTTTCTTCTATACCAACACAGCAACTCCTACTTTACGACCCAATACGCTGGGCTACACACGCGAGCCAACAAGCACCAGACATAAACATACTAATCAAACCAAAGTAGAAGGCTACCCTTGTGATGATCTACCCCGGGTCTTCCACCCTCGATAAGCAATCTGCAATCACATTCTCAGAACCGGCAATATGGCGTATGTCTAGGTTGTATTCCTGCAACATTAATGACCACCTGGTCAGCCTCATATTCCGGTTATGGAATTGATTCAGGAACTTGAGGGGGTGATGGTCGGTGTAGATCACCACAACTGGTCCATAGGCTGGAACATACACCTCAAACTGCCTGAGCGCTAGCACAATCGCCAGCAGTTCCTTATCAACTACTGAATAGTTCTTCTGCACCGAGTTGAACTTTTTTGAGAAGAAACTGACTGGGTGCTCCAGCCCATCTTCGTCTGATTGCATCAGAATGGCACCAGCCCCCACACCACTGGCATCAGTTGCCAGCTGGAATAGTCGGCTAAAGTCCGGGGCCCTGAGGATTGGGTGAGTACACAACAGGTATTTTACTAGCAAAAAAGCCCTCTCACACTCAGGCGCCCACTTAAACTTTCTATCTTTGGCCAATAGGTCCGTCAGAGGAGCCAGCACAGTAGAATAGCCCTTTATAAAGCGGCGGTAGTAACCAATCATGCCCAAAAACCTCATGATCTGCTTCTTGGTGGACGGCCTGGGGAAGTGTTTAATAGCCAATATCTTGTTCTGTGGGGGGCACACCTGGCCCAAACCCACCATGAACCCCAGATACTGCACGGTAGCCCGCACAAAATCACACTTTCCCAGGTTGACCACCAAGTTTGCCTCGCTTAATTTCTTAAATAGGGATTCTACATGTTCACAGTGGCTCTTGAAATCGTCATCGTAGATAATGACGTCGTCTAGGTACACGGTACAGTTCGGAATGTCAGCCACCAACTCGTTCATCAAGCTTTGGAAGGTCGCTGGTGCGTTCTTTAGACCGTACGGCATGACATTACAACGATATGTAGCACCATCCACCACAAAACCACACACCTCTTTCGCCCGTTCAGACAAAGGCACCTGCCAGTAACCATTTACCAGGTCCACCTTGGTCAAGAACTTGGCCCTGCCAATCTTGTCTACACAGTCATCGACCCGGGGAAGAGGATATGGGTTGGTGGGAGTCAAGCCGTTTAGCCTGCGGTAATCAACACAGAAGCGCACCTTGCCATCCGGCTTCGGTTGCAGCGTTACGGGAGATGTCCACTTTACCGCCCCCTTCTCGATCAGTCCCTGTTGCAACATATACTCCAACTCCGCCCGGAGGGCCGGAAGTTTAATAGGGGGCACCCTATACGGCACTGATTTGAAGGGTGGGTGGTCTCCAACGTCAACGTCGTGCACCTCATGAGTAGTGAGGCCTGGGTGTTCCGCAAATACAGTAGGGGATAAACAGAATAGGCGCTCGACAGCCACACACTGTTGCTCAGGTAGGTGTTGCAAAGCCTCATGAGCCGCCTGTCTCGTGTTTCCCGCCCACAGATCTGCAGACACATGATAATCCCAGTTGTCATCCAACTGCGCATGACTGTCCCGTTCTCCTTCTCCACCTTGACTGCTGAAAGTCATCACGGGGACAGTGAGAGGTTCAGGTGGGCGCCTCACATACTCCTTCATCAGGTTGACATGACATAACTGATTCCTCTTACGCCTGTCTGGAGTGGCCACCAGGTAATCTAAGTCCGAGAGCTTCTCTGCTACCCTATAAGGACCAGCGTACTTTGCGGATAAGGGGTGACCTACAAGAGGGAGTAGTATCAACACCTCCTGACCCAAGTGAAACTCCCTGAGTTTCACCTTGTGGTCGTACCTGTCCTTCATGAGGGCCTGAGAGCCTACCAGATTGCGGCCAGCCAACTCCAGACTACACAACATTCGTTCTCTACTCTCAAGTTCGACAGCACCGTCACTACACTTTAGAACCTCCGGGTCTTCTAGCTGCAATTTGCGAATATCTGAGGGAGCTAGCCTGTCTAAGTGTTTGCGAAACAACTCATGCCCTCCCCCAACATCGAACTTTGCATCCTGTTGCTCTCTCCGTGTATACTGTTGCTGCCTCGGAGTCTCTTTAAGCCCTGCCTCTACACTCTCAGTGACAGGTGGTGGTGCTTCTCCAGACTCTAATAACGGTGCTAATACTGAGTCCCCGAGAAGCGCTGCTGGTACTAGACTCTCCACCGTATCAGCTTTCAGCATCTTCTCGTGACCGTTCCTCCGCTTATTTGAAGACTGTTGGTTAGGCTGTGACTCCCTGAATGCGAGAGATCTGGTTACAACACACGCCATTGGTTGCACCTGACACTTCTCAACCCACACCTGTTCCTCCCTACTCACGTCGGCCGGCTCCTCGGCAACGACTAAGGGTGAAACCTTAGAAGCAGGCACCGCAAAGTCATTGCCGAGAAGGAGGTCGACGCCCCCAACAGGCAATTTCTCCACGATTCCCACATCCAGTTCGCGAGTCACACCGTCAACTTCAAGCTCCATTCTAACAAGCGGGTATGACCTAGTTGCATTAACTCCCTGCACCACAACTATCCGCGCCGCGTTTATGGGTCTACCAGTGAAATTCTTCAAGAGTGTCTGAGAGGCACCTGTGTCACGCAAAAGCTGTACCCCGTGCTTCTTGCCCCCCCACTTCACGCAGCCATGCCCTCTATGGTCGCAAAAGGCATCGCGGACAGGGTTCGAGCCTTCCGGATCCTTCTTCACTGGCGGTGCTCCATCCTCTGATCTTATGCCTCCAGCAAACACAGAAGACTTCTGGAACACCCCAATGCTGCGAGCCAATGACACAGCCGCCGTGGGAGGTCTGCTCGGACAAGCTTTTGCCATGTGCCCCTCTTTGTGACAGTGATAACACTCAAATTTCCCCTTGGACTTATACTGAGGTGTAAAAGTCCCCTGACCCTTCTTAAACGGGGCGGTGCTAGGTTTGTGATCAGTCTTGGTGGCATTGCTTTTAAATTTATGTGTGTCCATATTCCGGGGATGGGGAGGGTAACGCTCCTTAACGCCTACATCGTTTCTCTGTGCAGAGCCGCACCCCCGAATTAGTGACAACCGACGATCAGCCATCTCTGCTGCTTCTACGAGAGTTCTTGGGTTCTTCTCTTTAAGGTTTAAAGTCAAGTCGCAGCCCGTACACTTATAAAACTGCTCGAGAAGCATCAACTGTTTCATCTCATCAAACGTAGTTGTCTTCTCTGATCTGAGCCAGTTTCCCATAGCGTCGGACAGGTCCCGGGCGTGCTCCAAGAAGGTACTGTCTCGCCCCTTAGTCACACCCCGGAACTTTAACCTATATGTCTCGGGTTGTAGCTCGTATGCCCGCAGGACAGCCTCCTTGAGCTCCTCATAACCAACGCAGGACTCCAAAGGCAGTGCATCGTAAGCCTTGAGCCCCTTACCTACGAGTCTAGAGGACACAAGGGCCGCCCACTTAACTTCAGGCCACTGATGCTCCCGGCACTTCTTCTCAAATCTATTGAAAAACTCTGTGACACCAGACTGTCAAATACAGGGACCAGTTTGAGAAGGTGCGACAGAGACTGATCATGTGCACGGTTTCCAGTACCGAGTCGCTGTCCCATCATCTCAACACGAGACTTCTCTAAATCCATGTCAGCACGGTATCTTGTAGATTCTAGTTCAGTCCTAAGCTCAGCTTCCCTCGTCTGTTGCTGCATCCTAGCCAGCTCTTTTCTCTCTTCTATCTTAGCTAGCTTTTTTCTCTCTTCCATCTTAGCTAGCTCTATCTGCTGTTGACTCTGATGTTTTGCCATCTCGAGCTGAAAGAGCATCTCCGGGGTCAAACCTTGAAGAGGAGGAGGAGATGCAATGATGTTAGAAATACCCAGTGATCCCCCCAGGAGCAAACCACCCTGCCAGTCACTACCCACCTGCGGAAGCGTGCTCAGGGTCGGTACTCCAATAGGAGGATTGGGAGTCGAGTGAAGGGGAAGCTCGGCTAAATGGCTCTGAGCACTCACCCTACCTCGTATGCCAGTCACCCCACCCAGCACACACGTCATCAGGTCATCCTTGGTCATGCCACTAGTACATACATGACCGATAGCTGCGGCTAAGAACTGGAGGCCGTACCGATTCATACCCACCAACCGGTCGGAATTAACAGGCCATTGTAAAAAATTCCTTGCATCCTCCTCACTGTTCACCAAGTTAACAACCTGCCCATGCTGCTGCTCCTCAGCTTCTACATCATGTACTGTGTCTTCATCCTGCACTGATCCGCTATATGACATGATGCTCACTGAAGATTTTTCACTTTGATACACAAAAAAGAAGTACCCCAAACTCTTATACCACAATATTCACAATAACAAATTCTCGGAGACAGCTTAAGTGCTATATTACTTTGCTAAAAAAATAATTCTTGCATGTCCTCAAAAATATTCCACAAAATCAACAAATGTTCACTGCCTATAACCTGCATTTATATGTCAGTTCACCAAATCCTGAGCTAGGTCGCCATTTGTTACGATCGGGTCTCGTATAAATCAGTGGCTCTTATACATTGGACTAGACTGGCATAAATGCAACAACGGAAACGCTAGATCCAACCCCTGATATATAATCCCGTCGAACAAAGAACACATAATATACCTTCCAGAGTTATATCTGCGATAGCGGGGTATCTTAACTCTCAGTATCTATGTGCTTCTACTATAGGCTGATGTTCTCTGAAACAGCCTATTACCTATAACATATGGTTGCTTAGTTATGGTACACAAGGAAAAGATAGTTAACTTAATTAAATCACAAGAGTGATCTAATGCAAACAAGAAGAAGGTTTACTTAACGTTACTTTAATCAATAATATCTGTCACTCCTTTATGAAAGAAAGTGTTGTAAAGTCGTCAAGCACCGAAAAAGGAATCTTCTGAATAATGTCGGATGCTACTAAGAAGAACGTATCGGAAATGGAACCACAAAATAGCAGGAGGCAGGACAATGCACGTGTAGGCTAAATACACAAAAAGGCTGGACATATAATGTTATTGGACACAAGAATATTATAAGCGGTGCAACAGTAATAATGCTCGCCACGAAAAAGTAGTACTCCTATTAACAAAACCGGTCTATGCTGGTTGTGTCTCTCTACAGCAACCTAGACCTCAAAATGCTTGTGTAAAAATAATGGGTATGCATAAAAGAGTATATGATCTAATCCAGCTAATGTCTACCCGGGTTAATAAAGTCTAGCTGGGATGCACAAAGGTACAGAATTCTGGTGGAGCAAGGCAGCTCCTAGCCTAGTGTGGACCTTGGGTCTGTGCGGCCTGATTACGTTAATATGAAGGGGTTCTCTCTTGAGGATTCTCGATCACAAGTATCGAGTATCCTCCTGGCGACCCTCAAAAGTAAAAGCAAATAGAGTTAGAACAGTGTTGGGTGGATTAGGCAAGCATCCCTCACGCACTACACCGTCTAAACTCCAAGGTACAGACAAAAGATCCACCCAGGTAACCCACAGAATCCGAAGTGTCGTGTAGCTCAAAAGTAGCCTACACACAGTGAAAACACCAACAGCAAGGTACCTGATCCCTAGTCTAGCATTATTTAACCCTGTAGAAACATTAGTGATTGATGGAGACAGTCTGAGCAATATAATCTCCCAAAAGATAATAACTATCTTCAACCTTAACCTAGTACATAAGAAATGTGAGATCCAGCATATAATACAGTCTGGCCACCAATTCAAGGTGTGGATGCAGAGAACCAGAGGGGGATTGATATTAATAAAAGGTGAGGAAGTAGTGGAAATGATAGAGGCAGTAGGAGAGAAAGATTCTAAGACAAGAGTGTGGAACAGTTCATGGGAGATGCTTAGAGTATGCTGTCTGGGAAGGATCTGACAAGGATATTCCCAGGGACCTCCTGGCTGGAGTCCCAGTTCGCAGGAATGGCACGAGGGCGCGCGACAGTCGCCCAGTAAGCAGCCGCCTAGTAGGCAGTGTTAGGCAGGAGGCAACGAATCCCGCGAGGCCTATGTAAGGGGGCCAGCCACGCGCCGCCCTACCAAGTCACACCACCTGGTCTCTCTCTCTCTCTCTCTCCCGCTCGCCTTCCCATCATTCAACTACTTAACACAATACTTTCAATTGACTAAATAAAATAGAAAGGATTGTGACAGATGAAAATAAAGAACAGTTCTGAAATGTCTGCAATACAAGCTTTCTCGAGAAGGAAAGTACACAATGATAGGTAGACTGTAGCTATATTCTCTGCCCTGGCGAGTCCTAGCGAGTAAGCCATGCGGTTCTGGGGGAAGCGGTGAGCGTCACACCCCACCCAAGATTTTTAAGAGGCTCCAACTATGAGCTCTAAATCTGACACGCAGAACCCATACAAAATTCGCCACTCCTAGCCACCCAGCGACAATGAAACGTAAAGCACAGTTCTCATCAAAATAACACATTATAAAAATTAACAACCCCTCCCAACACAATAGATTAAATCACATAGTTATGCTCATAAGAGCGAGCTTCACTAGCCCAGCCTTCTGAGAGGAGTACAACTCAGAATTTCTGCTATAACATACTTAAACAAAATTCAACTATCAAAGAAAGAGTTTTTATAGGATTTTTATATTTTTAATATGTTTATGGCGGCTGCACTATAGGGGCAAGCCTAGTTTTTTCTTCTATACCAACAGAGCAACTCCTACTTTACGACCCAATACGCTGGGCTACACACGCGAGCCAACAAGCACCAGACGTAAACATACTAATCAAACCAAAGTAGAAGGCTACCCTTGTGATGATCTACCCCGGGTCTTCCACCCTCGATAAGCAATCTGCAATCACATTCTCAGAACCGGCAATATGGCGTATGTCTAGGTTGTATTCCTGCAACATTAATGACCACCTGGTCAGCCTCATATTCCGGTTATGGAATTGATTCAGGAACTTGAGGGGGTGATGGTCGGTGTAGATCACCACAACTTGTCCATTGGCTGGAACATACACCTCAAACTGCCTGAGCGCTAGCACAATCGCCAGCAGTTCCTTCTCAACTACTGAATAGTTCTTCTGCGCCGAGTTGAACTTTTTTGAGAAGAAACTGACTGGGTGCTCCAGCCCATCTTCGTCTGATTGCATCAGAACGGCACAAGCCCCCACACCACTGGCATCAGTTGCCAGCTGGAATGGTCGGCTAAAGTCCGGGGCCCTGAGGATTGGGTGAGTATACAACAGGTGTTTTACTAGCAAAAAAGCCCTCTCACACTCAGGCACCCACTTAAACTTTCTATCTTTGGCCAATAGGTCCGTCAGAGGAGCCAGCACAGTAGAATAGCCCTTTATAAAGCGGCGGTAGTAACCATTCATGCCCAAAAACCTCATGATCTGCTTCTTGGTGGACGGCCTGGGGAAGTGGTTAATAGCCAATATCTTGTTCTGTGGGGGGCACACCTGGCCCAAACCCACCATGAACCCCAGATACTGCACGGTAGCCCGCACAAAATCACACTTTCCCAGGTTGACCACCAAGTTTGCCTCGCTTAATTTCTTAAATAGGGATTCTACATGTTCACAGTGGCTCTTGAAATCGTCATCGTAGATAATGACGTCGTCCAGGTACACGGTACAGTTCGGAATGTCAGCCACCAACTCGTTCATCAAGCTTTGGAAGGTCGCTGGTGCGTTCTTTAGACCGTACGGCATGACATTACAACGATATGTAGCACCATCCACCACAAAACCACACACCTCTTTCGCCCGTTCAGACAAAGGCACCTGCCAGTAACCTTTTACCAGGTCCACCTTGGTCAAGAACTTGGCCCTGCCAATCTTGTCTACACAGTCATCGACCCGGGGAAGAGGATATGGGTTGGTGGGAGTCAAGCCGTTTAGCCTGCGGTAATCAACACAGAAGCGCACCTTGCCATCCGGCTTCGGTTGCAGCGTTACGGGAGATGTCCACTTTACCGCCCCCTTCTCGATCAGTCCCTGTTGCAACATATACTCTAACTCCGCCCGGAGGGCCGGAAGTTTAATAGGGGGCACCCTATAGGGCACTGATTTGAAGGCTGGGTGGTCTCCGACGTCAACGTCGTGCACCTCATGAGTAGTGAGGCCTGGGTATTCCGCAAATACAGTAGGGTATAAACAGAATAGGCACTCGACAGCCACACACTGTTGCTCAGGTAGGTGTTGCAAAGCCTCATGAGCCGCCTGCCTCGTGTTTCCCGCCCACTGATCTGCAGAAACATGATAATCCCAGTTGTCATCCACCTGCGCATGACTGTCCCGTTCTCCTTCTCCACCTTGACTGCTGAAAGTCATCACGGGGACAGTGAGAGGCTCAGGTGGGCGCCTCACATACTCCTTCATCAGGTTGACATGACATAACTGATTCCTCTTACGCCTGTCTGGAGTGGCCACCAGGTAATCTAAGTCCGAGAGCTTCTCTGCTACCCTATAAGTACCAGCGTACTTTGCGGATAAGGGGTGACCTACAAGAGGTTAGTATCAACACCTCCTGACCCACGTGAAACTCCCTGAGTTTCACCTTGTGGTCGTACCTGTCCTTCATGAGGGCCTGAGAGCCTACCAGATTGCGGCCAGCCAACTCCAGACTACACAACATTCGTTCTCTACTCTCAAGTTCGACAGCACCGTCACTACACTTTAGAACCTCCGGGTTTCTAGCTGCAATTTGCGAATATCTGAGGGAGCTAGCCTGTCTAAGTGTTTGCGAAACAACTCATGCCCTCCCCCAACATCGAACTTTGCATCCCGTTGCTCTCTCCGTGTATACCGTTGCTGCCTCTGAGTCTCTTTAAGCCCTGCCTCTACACTCTCAGTGACAGGTGGTGGTGCTTCTCCAGACTCTAATAACGGTGCTAATACTGAGTCCCCGAGAAGCGCTGCTGGTACTAGACTCTCCACCGTATCAGCTTTCAGCACCTCGTGACCGTTCCTCCGCTTATTTGAAGACTGTTGGTTAGGCTGTGACTCCCTGAATGCGAGAGATCTGGTTACAACACACGCCATTGGTTGCACCTGACACTTCTCAACCCACACCTGTTCCTCCCTACTCACGTCGGCCGGCTCCTCGGCAACGACTAAGGGTGAAACCTTAGAAGCAGGCACCGCAAAGTCATTGCCGAGAAGGAGGTCGACGCCCCCAACAGGCAATTTCTCCACGATTCCCACATCCAGTTCGCGAGTCACACCGTCAACTTCAAGCTCCATTCTAACAAGCGGGTATGACCTAGTTGCATTAACTCCCTGCACCACAACTACCCGCGCCGCGTTTATGGGTCTACCAGTGAAATTCTTCAAGAGTGTCTGAGAGGCACCTGTGTCACGCAAAAGCTGTACCCCGTGCTTCTTGCCCCCCCACTTCACGCAGCCATGCCCTCTATGGTCGCAAAAGGCATCGCGGACAGGGTTCGAGCCTTCCGGATCCTTCTTCACTGGCGGTGCTCCATCCTCTGATCTTATGCCTCCAGCACACAAGAAGACTTCTGGAACACCCCAATGCTGCGAGCCAATGACACAGCCGCCGTGGGAGGTCTGCTCGGACAAGCTTTTGCCATGTGCCCCTCTTTGTGACAGTGATAACACTCAAATTTCCCCTTGGACTTATACTGAGGTGTAAAAGTCCCCTGACCCTTCTTAAACGGGGCAGTGCTAGGTTTGTGATCAGTCTTGGTGGCATTGCTTTTAAATTTATGTGTGTCCATATTCCGGGGAGGGGGAGGGTAATCCTCCTTATCGCCTACATCGTTTCTCTGTGCAGAGCCGCACCCCCGAATTAGTGACAACCGACGATCAGCCATCTCTGCTGCTTCTACGAGAGTTCTTGGGTTCTTCTCTTTAAGGTTTAAAGTCAAGTCGCAGCCCGTACACTTATAAAACTGCTCGAGAAGCATCAACTGTTTCATCTCATCAAACGTAGTTGTCTTCTCTGATCTGAGCCAGTTTCCCATAGCGTCGGACAGGTCCCGGGCGTGCTCCAAGAAGGTACTGTCTCGCCCCTTAGTCACACCCCGGAACTTTAACCTATATGTCTCGGGTTGTAGCTCGTATGCCCGCAGGACAGCCTCCTTGAGCTCCTCATAAACAACGCAGGACTCCAAAGGCAGTGCATCGTAAGCCTTGAGCCCCTTACCTACGAGTCTAGAGGACACAAGGGCCGCCCACTTAACTTCAGGCCACTGATGCTCCCGGCACTTCTTCTCAAATCTATTGAAAAACTCTGTGACACCAGACTCGTCAAATACAGGGACCGGTTTGAGAAGGTGCGACAGAGACTGATCATGCGCACGGTTTCCAGTACCGAGTCGCTGTCCCGTCATCTCAACACGAGACTTCTCTAAATCCATGTCGGCACGGTATCTTGTAGATTCTAGTTCAGTCCTAAGCTCAGCTTTCCTCGTCTGTTGCTGCATCCTAGCCAGCTCTTTTCTCTCTTCTATCTTAGCTAGCTCTTTTCTCTCTTCCATCTTTGCTAGCTCTATCTGCTGTTAACTCTGATGTTTTGCCATCTCGAGCTGAAAGAGCATCTCCGGGGTCAAACCTTGAGGAGGAGGAGGAGATGCAATGATGATAGAAATATCCGGTGATCGCGCCAGAGGCAAAGCACGCAGCCAGTCACTACCTACCTGCGGAAGCGTGCTCAGGGTCGGTACTCCAATAGGAGGATTGGGAGTCGAGTGAAGGGGAAGCTCGGCCAAAGGGCTCTGAGCACTCACCCTACCTCGTACGCCACCCAGCACACACGTCATCAGGTCATTCCACTAGTACATACATGACCGATAGCTGCGGCTAAGCACTGGAGGCCGTACCGATTCATACCCACCAACCGGTCGGAAGTAACAGGCCATTGTAAAAATTCCTTGCATCCTCCTCACTGTTCACCAAGTTAACAACCTGCCCATGCTGCTGCTCCTCAGCTTCTACATCACGTACTGTGTCTTCATCCTGCACTGATCCGCTATATGACATGATGCTCACTGAAGATTTTTCACTTTGATACACAAAAAAGAAGTACCCCAAACTCTTATACCACAATATTCACAATAAAAAATTCTCGGAGACAGCTTAAGTGCTATATTACTTTGCTAAAAAATAATTCTTGCATGTCCTCAAAAAATATTCCACAAAATCAACAAATGTTCACTGCCTAAACTGTGAGAAAAATCTGCACAATAACCTGCAATTATATGTCAGTTCACCAAATCCTGAGCTAGGTCGCCATTTGTTACGATCGGGTCTCGTATAAATCAGTGGCTCTTATACATTGGACTAGACTGGCATAAATGCAACAACGGAAACGCTAGATCCAACCCCTGATATATAATCCCGTCGAACAAAGAACACATATACCCTCCAGAGTTATATCTGCGATAGCGGGGTATCTTAACTCTCAGTATCTATGTGCTTCTACTATAGGCTGATGTTCTCTGAAACAGCCTATTACCTATAACATATGGTTGCTTAGTTATGGTACACAAGGAAAAGATAGTTAACTTAATTAAATCACAAGAGTGATCTAATGCAAACAAGAAGAAGGTTTACTTAACGTTACTTTAATCAATAATATCTGTCACTCCTTTATGAAAGAAAGTGTTGTAAAGTCCTCAAGCACCGAAAAAGGAATCTTCTGAATAATGTCGGATGCTACTAAGAAGAACGTATCGGAAATGGAACCACAAAATAGCAGGAGGCAGGACAATGCACGTGTAGGCTAAATACACAAAAAGGCTGTAAAATATAATGTTATTGGACACAAGAATATTATAAGCGGTGCAACAGTAATAATGCTCGCCACGAAAAAGTAGTACTCCTATTAACAAAACCGGTCTATGCTGGTTGTGTCTCTCTACAGCAACCTAGACCTCAAAATGCTTGTGTAAAAATAATGGGTATGCATAAAAGAGTATATGATCTAATCCAGCTAATGTCTACCCGGGTTAATAAAGTCTAGCTGGGATGCGCAAAGGTACAGAATTCTGGTGGAGCAAGGCAGCTCCTAGCCTAGTGTGGACCTTGGGTCTGTGCGGCCTGATTACGTTAATATGAAGGGGTGCTCTCTTGAGGATTCTCGATCACAAGTATCGAGTATCCTCCTGGCGACCCTCAAAAGTAAAAGCAAATAGAGTTAGAACAGTGTTGGGTGGATTAGGCAAGCAGCCCTCACGCACTACACAGTCTAAACTCCAAGGTACACAGACAAAAGATCCACCCAGGTAACCCACAGAATCCGAAGTGTCGTGTAGCTCAAAAGTAGCCTACACACAGTGAAAACACCAACAGCAAGGTACCTGATCCCTAGTCTAGCATTATTTAACCCTGTAGAAACATTAGTGATTGATGGAGACAGTCTGAGCAATACAATCTCCCAAAAAGACAATGACTATCTTCAACCTTAACCTAGTACATAAGAAATGTGAGATCCAGCATATAATACAGTCTGGCCACCAATTCAAGGTGTGGATGCAGAGAACCAGAGGGGGATTGATATTAATAAAAGGTGAGGAAGTAGTGGAAATGATAGAGGCAGTAGGAGAGAAAGATTCTAAGACAAGAGTGTGGAACAGTTCATGGGAGATGCTTAGAGTATGCTGTCTGGGAAGGATCTGACAAGGATATTCCCAGGGACCTCCTGGCTGGAGTCCCAGTTCGCAGGAATGGCACGAGGGCGCGCGACAGTCGCCCAGTAAGCAGCCGCCTAGTAGGCAGTGTTAGGCAGGAGGCAACGAATCCCGCGAGGCCTATGTAAGGGGGCCAGCCACGCGCCGCCCTCCCTACCAAGTCACACCACCTGGTCTCTCTCTCTCTCTCTCCCGCTCGCCTTCCCATCATTCAACTACTTAACACAATACTTTCAATTGACTAAATAAAATAGAAAGGATTGTGACAGATGAAAATAAAGAACAGTTCTGAACTGTCTGCAACACAAGCTTTCTCGAGAAGGAAAGTACACAATGATAGGTAGACTGTAGCTATATTCTCTGCCCTGGCGAGTCCTAGCGAGTAAGCCATGCGGTTCTGGGGGAAGCGATGAGCGTCACATACATCAGTAAATGTAATTGATGGGGGCGCTCGTTTATGGCCTTGGCTTTACTCGGGGCCTTGGGGCTTGAACGCCAGGCAGCTTGGGGAACAACAACAACAACTTTGTAGGTCTGGAATTTTCGCTTACATATACCGTAGACGTCTTTTTTTTCTATAGCTTTTCAATATGTAATCTCTTCTAAATAACGAAGTCTCACCCCGATGGTCAGTGAGTAACATGGTCATATTTGTATCTGGCAAATGTGTCTTTTAATGTAGGAACACGTTTTTTTAAACACCTTTTATGTCTATCTATCTATATATTGCCGGACGCCTTACTCCCCTTAATGGGGGTGGCCATACACAAAATGCCCCAAAGCGGAATTATTCCCTGTAGGAGGGACAACCCATGCCAGTTTACTGAAGGACTTACAGGATTGACTGCTCAATTTAGGGTCCGTCTGACTCCGAGGCCTTTTATGTATTTTATTTAGCACTATTTTTCTCCAGTGGTGTGCAGCTAATCCATCCACTAACCTGCTTCACCCTAAGGTGGCCTTACAGATTTGTATAAGATTTACTCCCCTAAACAGGTTGCCGACCAAGGCTGACGAGTCCCATCCACCCGGATTTTTATAAGGTTATCTCCCCTAGATGGGTTGCCCACCAAGGCTAACTAGTCCCATCCACCCGTAATGTAAACTTGATTAATTTAAGTTCATTGTGATCATGAAGGTTTATCACTCGGCACTTTTATTAATATATACAGTTTGAAATGAGAACTGACCACCATCACCCGGTATTAAATTGCAGCAGAATGGAGTGGATTATTTATGAAACTAGTTATTAAATCCGGGATTAATTGTTACCGTGAGATATTCGATTATTTT